>CAUYOR010101477.1:0-19484 GCA_963573925.1 Callimico goeldii | reverse complement strand
CAAAGCCCAGAGGTGAATTATCTTGAAGCTCACAAAGTCTAACTGAGGTTCCTCACTGCACAGGCCCCTTACAAAGCCCTGGCACTGCATCATGAGGTCATATGTTATTGTCTCGTGAAAAGCATAATTTTTTTTTTTTTTGAGATGGCATCTTGCTCTGTTGCCCAGGCTGGAGTACAGTGGCACCATCTCGGCTCACTGCAACTTCTGCCTCCCAGGCAATTCTCTTGCCACAGCCTCCTTAGTAGCTGGGATTACAGGCACCTGCCACCACAACTGGCTAATTTTTTTTTGCGTTTTTAGTACAGAGGGGGTTTCACCATGTTGGCCAGGCTAGTCTTCAACTCCTGACCTTAAATGATCTGCCCATCTTGGCTTCCCAAAGTGTTGGGATTACAGGTGTGAGCCATGGCACCCATCTGGGAAAATAATTCTTAATGGAATCTATTTTAATACGTTTTTTACTTGGGAGGCTGATTGAAATTTCTTAAAATAAACCTTAAAATGAAGTTAGTACTCACTCTGTTATTGCTTTGAGGGGGAAAAAAAAAAACAGAAGAAAACAAGAGGTAAAGGAACTTACTAACAGGTATTATAACAAAATTAATTTAAGTAACTGACCACTTGCTGTCAGGGTAAAGGAAAAAACAACATAACGCAAAGTTTCATACAGCTTCAGAAGACAAACTGATGAAAAACTTTTAAAAACAAAAGACAAACAAATAAGGATCCTATCAGGTACCTGTAAGCATCTCTGAAGGAAAGTGTTAAATATCACTGAACATAAATAACCATAATTTAATCATTAGTTTTTATTCTTTCCAGAAATAAAATTTTAATTGTCATAATTTTGTATTTGACTACTAAACACATTTACCACCCAAATAAACAACAGTTTGGAGAAAGCACATTTTAATTTTTTGTTTTTAATTGTGTCTGCTGACCAATGGCTATAAAATGTACAAAATGGCTTTTTAGAGGCACGATTTCCTCCAAGAGACTTAGCACCCTACCTGGGTTGGTATACAGCTGGCTTTCTACAGTTTTGCCAATGCATTGCAGTTTGATGGCTTGCAGGGAATCATCTACGTGCAGGATGGTTGGCAGACTGCCCAGAGTGTCCTGGACCAAGTTGGCCACTTCCCGGACATCAAAGAGTTTCAACAGTTCTGAGTACACGGCGGGGAAAGAGCTCAGAAACACAGCCTTAAAAAGAAAAATAAACTTCAATCAATTCCCAGATATGTCATGAGAAATATGCTGCAAAATGTCAGTGAGTTTAAAGACCATGAAAAGTATTTTTGAATGGTAGGAATACAAGTATAAAATGTTTCTGTTACCTAAAGCCAAAAGGTAAAATTTTTAAATGTGCAGTAGCCTAGGACAGTTTTTGAAAGGTACAAAGGAGCAGCCTAATAAAATCTTGGAAATTTTGGAAAATCACTGACATTAGCAAAAGGATTGGCAAAGTGCATCATGACTGAATAGAAAGAATACTCAACCAAGACCAGGATGGTAGTCACTGATATTTCATTCCTTTTGGAAGAAGCTTTCTGAAATGCTCACTTAAGTCTCATTCATGTTTAAGAAACCAAACACATTAATTCCCCCAAAGCACTCCACTTCTGATTTAAGAAAAAACACAGGACAGAAGACCCAGGTTATATTTAGTATTGGCTCTGCTTCCAATCAACTCTGTGACTTTGGAAATTTATTTGCGCACCCTTTAGTTTCATCATTTAGGCTTTAGTTTCATCTCTTGTAAAACAAAAAGGTCATTAGAAAAACCCCCTGGGTTGCTTCAAGTTCTATTTTAAACCAAGAACTGTGTGTACAGACTAAGAACCATATTTTTTATGTAAATAAAAAAAAACAATAATCATTTTTAGGGGGAAAAATCACATAAAATCTCAAAGGTCATACTTAAAAAATTGGGCTAGGATTGTACATCAAAACAAAGTCAGCCTTTTAGAATTCCATAAAAGGAAGGCAATGGAAGGAAGAGTTGACTAGCTTCAACTGTACCTAGTCAGGGAAGGAGACACGTGTTTCTCATATGCTAAGATTCAAGTGCTAGCTGGCTTACCAGTGAAATCTGGCTCCATCAGAAAGTAGGTCACATCTACATGTGCTGATGATTGAAACACAGATTCGCTCAAACTCAAATTTAAGGATTTTAGTATTTATTTATACAGCAGCAGCAAGAATATCTAGAAGAGCCAAGATCTGTTTTTGATACCAGAGCCATCAAAATATTTCAGGTGCTACAAATCAACAGAGATGGCCCTTGGCTCTTAAAAATTATAGGTCTCCTTGAATATATTTAAAGTTAATAACTTGATATTCTCTGTTAGAGCCTGTATTTATATAATCTTCATGTCACCCTGCAAAGAGCTGAGTCATACCGATGAAGTGAAATAAAATGAGCCCTGCTTTCTGATTACTAAAAAGTCAACTAAGTTGATTTTCCTCAGCTATCCCTTAATTTATCCATTATTTGTTTATACTTCTTGACTTCAAAAGGGTATCTGAATGTGCTACAGTGTAAGATACACATATAATAGGATGATTAAAAAGCATAAAGGAACAAGTCTCCTGTGATGAGGGAAGGAAGATGGCCATGCCAGGGGAAGCTGAGAGTTTTTACTACAAGTAAAAATAAAAGTACAGTTTAGTTTTGACCTTCCTGGTAGCCAAGACACACAGGGAAAGATAATTATTGGGGATTGTCTAGCAGGGTTTTAGGCCTTGATTCCTTCTGACATTCTTCTTCTTTTAGGGATCTTTGGGTAGGGAGGTGTGTGTCCATGCAATGGAAAGCTAAGAACTGCTGCACCAGCTGAGTTAGCCCTTAGTCCTTCCAGGGCAGGGCACTGTTCTAAGAACAATGTCATTAGCAAGCTGCATTTGAGGCAGGAGGACTAAATGAACTTCCTAATAGGACCAGAAGCTGCCCACTGATCCAGCCCGAAGGACTGTGGGGATGGCCTCTAGATAACAGGGTTTGCCCTGACTTGGAGCCCACATGGAAAAAATGTAAAATGGAGCAAGGAATCCAGGTTTCTGCCTATAAGGCAACCTAATAGTAAAACTCAGACCAATTCAGAGACAAATTTTATTTTGCTATAAATGTGGGAGGCAGGATTCTAAGATGACTCCCATGACCCTGTCCCTGATGGTGTTCCTGTGATTACATAATGTCCCATGGCAAAAGAGATTTTGCAGATGTAATGACGATTATGCATCAGTTGACCATAAAATATGGAGATATATCCAGGGGGCCTCACCCAATCACGAGCCCTTAAAACAGTTTTTTCTGGCTGGTAGCAGGAGAACTAGTCAGATTCAAGCATGAGGAGGATCATATTGTTCCTGGATTTGAGGATGGAGCAGCTACGTGCCAAGGAGTACAAGCAGCCTCTGGCAGCTGACAGCACCTCCCTCCACTGGCTGACTGCCATCAAGGAAATGGGGACATCAGCCTTCTAAAAACAAAGAAACATTTCTGCCAACAGCATAAAAGATCGTGAAAGCCAATTCATTTCCAGGCTTCCAGATAATACATGAAAACTAAGACTTTGATTTTGGCTTTAGGAGATCCTAAGGAAAGGACCCAACCAAGCCTCCCTGGAATTCTGACCTATGGAACTGTGGGCTAATAAATGAGTGTTGTTTAAAGTCATTAAGCTTATGGACATTGGTTATACAGCAACAGAAAACTAACACATCAGATCCATTGAATCGGTGGGACTATCTCTGCAAAGAGAGCATGGGATCGCAGGGTGCGGTGGCTCACGCCTGGAATCCCAGCACTTTGGGAGGCAGAGACCGGGAGATCATGAGGTCAGGAGTTTGAGACCAGCCTGGCCAATACAGTGAAAACCCACCTCTACTAAAATACAAAAATTAGCCGGGCATGGTGGTGCCCACCTGTAATGCCAGTTATTTGGGAGGCTGAGACAAGAGAATTGCGTGACCCCGGAAGGTGGAGGTTGCAGTGAGCTGAGATCCTGCCACTGCACCCCAGGCTGGAAGACAGAGTAAGAGTCTGTCTTGGGAAAAAAAACAAAAACAAAAAAGAGAGCATGGGATCAAACAGGAAACTGGTATGGGCAGAGGTGTGTAGCATTTCTTGTACTCCCCAAATACAGAGGGGCAAAGTTCTCATTCCTTCATAAAGAAAACTAACCATTTTCATCATTTTATATGGATTTTTTTCTTAGCCTCAAAGTTATCTCATCAAAATAGCAAGTTCGTAATACTGCACAAAAAGAGAATGACTTCAGTAGAGTTTACAGTGATATTCAGAAACTTTATGGACACATTTACATATTATCTCTTGTTTAAAAGCTGAAAGCAAAAAAATACCAAACATAATTCTTTGAAGCTGCTGAAGTTGTTTCTACAATTTGATGTGGGATAGAACTTAGGAATCAAGAGCAGTGAAAATCAGTGTGTTGAAGAGGTAAAAGCAGAGCTGCTTTACCCTGCTGTACTGTGGTGGCCCAAGCCACTTTCGGGGGACCTCCAGAATCCAGTGGTACAACTAAGGTTAAAAAAAAGTCTCCTGAATCCCTAAGAAGAAACCATGACTTCTGGTTACTCTTAAGAGTAAGAAAATATTTTTCAGGTGTGATCAGGCAAGTTTCATCTCTGTAACTGACAAAGGGTAAAAAGAAAAATCTCATGGTGGAAACTCAAATTCTGAATTGCTTTTGTAGAAAGAGTAAACTTCTAAGAACTCTGATCCAAAGGAATGCATGGATAGCCTGTTAGAGTATCCTGCTCAAATATCAAGTGCTGTCAGCAGGGTTTAGCTAGTAGTGGGAAACTTGACACTGAGGTCTCTGGCAAGTTCTCACAGTACAGTGACTGTACTGTTGACTGCAAAGGCCAAAATGACATTTAAAAGAGGCTGAGTTGTATCCCTGCCCAGATGGAAGACGAGTCCACCTCTATAAAGAAGATAGAAACAAGAACAGACCCCTAAACAGTCAGAAAAAATACAGCACATTATCAGAGGGTTGGTGCATTCCTGGATTTTGCTTTCCAAACATCACATGGTACCAAATCGTAACAACACTGTTAAGGATCTAATTTTGTCTCCTAATCTCCCTTTTTATGTCCTAGTTCTTAATGATTACAAGTCTCTCTAATCTCTAGGGCATGGTAAGAGGCTCCTTCTCCTTCTGACAGGTTTTTAACCAAGTCATTAATATTAAAAGTATACAAGAAGAATCAAGAAAGTATAAGGAAAAATATTCAGAATTATCTCAGGGATCATATTCAAGGTCATGCTACTTGGAAAGTGGACGAATCCTGTTCATAAAAAACATGTGGGGCTACTTCTGGTAATAGAGTTTGGCAGCAGCAGCTCTGCACTGGTCTTTTAAGATCAGTCCCAGGATGATTAGGGTCAAGTTAAATAAAACAAAACAACATGCAGTTTCGCTGAGTCCAATATAATGATTCTCAAGTTGACAGATTAAAATGCAGTGAGAGGTGTGGGGAAAAGAACTACAAGAGATGATTGGCTCTAGTGAAATTCCTTCCCCAGGGCTGGTGGTGACAGCAGGCCCAATCATCAGTATGCATTCTGGTAACTGGAAATGAAGCTGATGCAAACCAATAGCCGCTCCATGAAGAGAGAGAAGGGTCTGAGGAAAGGCAACCCACTTCTGCTCGGCCGGTACGTGGAAAGTAGGGGAATTTAAAAAGTCTACTCTTAAAGTTGGTTAAGCTACAAACATAAACCGGAGCTACGGACTTTTGATGGAGATAACATTTGATTACTCTGCTGTGTAAAAATAAACAAACTGCACTCATCATTTTCTTCTATTCAGCATAGATGAAAACAAATTACCTGTGACTGAGATAATGCTCCAGACCCTTTGCTCTCTTGTGAAAGAAAGAAACGGACTGACATGAGAAGCTCCTGAATGCAGCAGCGGAATTCCTCTTCATTTTGCCCACCAGTGGCAAGGGAAAACAGCCTTCGAGACTGAACTATATACTTAAAAATGTATTCCTGTGCCTTAAAAATACAATTTTTTAAAAGTTAGCTTCAAAGGAGACCAGGAGTATTTATTTAACAATGACAAGCATAAAAAACATTGTATGGGATAAAAGTTTTAAATTATTGACATAAACACCAAGACCTTGTGAGGCTTTTTTGAACAATATTTACTTGTACAGGGAATGGCCACTTTGCTCTGATGCCTAATGAGAGAGACATACAGAAAATTTAAAAACACTTTAGCCAGGTACAGTGGCTCATGCCTGTAATCCCAGCACTTTGGGAGGTAGAGGCGGGTGGATCACCTGAGGTTGGGAGTCTGAGACCAGCCTGACCAACATGGTGAAGCCCCATCTCTACTAAAAATACAAAATTAGCTGGAATGTGGTGGCATATGCCTGTAATCCCAGCTACTCGGGAGGCTGAGGCAGGAGAATTGCTTGAACCTGGGAGGCAGAGGTGGTGGTGAGCCAAGATCACACTATTGCACTCCAGCCTGGGCAACAAGAATGAAACTCCATCTTAAAAGAAAAACAAAAACACTTTATAATTCTGGAGTATGATGAACACGTTTTTAAAATTCAGCCAGCAAAAACATAACTGACTTTAAAAAAAAAATTGTTTTGACAAGTAGTACTTTTGCCACTTAGCATTTTACCTTCAATCAGTTCCAAATGACAAACGTATAATTCACAAAATGCTTGTTTTATAAAATGTAGACATTGTCTACTTTAATCTACTGACTCCAAATAGGATGGTCCTCAACAAAAGGAATCAGAAGACTACCAGGACTATTATTGGATAATTCCTTTAAGAATTTATACACTTTTTGAACATGCTTGCAAGTAAGGAATTAGTATTTCCACAGACAACCTGAGTATATAGTGCCCAGAAATGTGGGCAGTGTTAAGCCAGAGACCCAGTAAAGCCTCAGATTTCATCATTAGAATTCCTCCTAAGCCACCCTATTTGCTCTTAAAATTTAACGAAAATGATTCTCCAATGGTCTCTGTCAGGCCGGTAGAAGCAAGAGCCAGGAACTTAGCTTAACTGCCCATGTATGGTCTTCTCTCATAAACCCTTCCTCTCCTGCTAGTTTTAGACTTCACTTCAAGTGCTCTGGAGCCCAGAGAAATGAAGATTCAATTCTTCATTTCCAGTAGAAACTGTTCCTGGCAAAGTCCCCTTCAAATTTCATCAGCATTCAGGCAGCCACAAACTGATTAAGTTCCTTGAATTGGAATGTCAGTAATATATCATCACCCATTACTGTCTGTGTAGAGAAACCAATTAGTTTAAGCATCCGCATGCAACAGCTTTGTTAGACTCTTCTATCTGTTATCAACAGCATGTTATCACCTTCAGCACCTCCTGGATATGCTCTTGCCGCTCTGCTTCTGTGATCCTGTCCACGTACCATTTGAGCACTTTGATGAGATCTCTAAAAGACAGGGAAAAATGTCCAGAATGTAGAATTGGTCTAATTCTCAATTAAAAGTCAACAAATCCAACATTTAGCTGTATCATGAAGAGGCTTCTTTCCCCATTAGTTCTCACGTTTTCCTGTCAATCTGGTGTATAATAATTTTACGAAGTGTGTAATTCAACATCACCACCGTTTTTCAAAGCTTAGGAGAGAAGCAACACTCAATCTGGACATATTCCACAGCCCTGCTATTTCTGGTAATGCCTCCAAATGGGTGAACATAAATATTGGAGAAAAGGACTCTGGCCAACCAAGTGCCTAGCAGTATGACTGTCATGGTCAATACTGTAAACTCACTCATTGGGATTTCGTTTCCAGTGACCATGTAAACAGCTGGATGCAATATCTTTAGACTGCAGGCAAAATGGGGTGGGGAGGAGGGATGGAGACAATACCTCCCCACTCCAACGCACACCTCTGGGATTTATCAAGTCAATTTTCTGACCTGTGAGAAGAACATGGCTTATGTCAATATGCGTCTTAAGAGAATTTCTAGAAAGGCCAAGGTATTTTTTTTTCCTTTTTGAAAAAAGAAATTAAAATGTAAAAACAACAACCCACAACTCTCAAGATGACAGTCTTACCACCTTGAACTGTGGTCCGTTCTTGTTTTTTTTTTTTGAGACAGAGTCTCACTCTGTCACCCAGACTGGAGTGCAGTGGCACAATCTCGGGTCACTGCAACCTCTACCTCCCTCCTGGGTTCCAGCAATTCTCCTGCCTCAGCCTCCCAAGTAGCTGGAATGACAAGCATGCACCACCGCACCCAATTTTTTTTTTTGTATTTTTAGTAGAGGCAGGGTTTCACCATGTTGGCCAGGCTTACCTCAAATATCTGCCCACCTTGGCCCCGAAAGTGCTGGGATTACAGGCATGAGCCACTGCATCTAGCCAGTTCTTGGTTTCTAGGAAATGGTTTACACAGCGATGTTTCTCTGAGTCAGGGAATACCTGGATGTGCCGGCAGATAGATGCTGGGGGAGGGCTATTTTTTAAGATAACATGCCAATGGGTTTCTGATCACTCCCAGCCTGAGGGGATTCCACAAACCTTACTTATCTTTTTAAGATCCTGCTTTCCTGACCAACCAGAAATGTTAGAAATTACACTCTTGTTTTCTAGCTTCCAAAGACAATTTTACTTGGAAACAGCAACCTCCTCATACTAGGGCCCAACTTGTTAGGCCGAGTTGGCCAGTGTTTCAAAACTGTTCCTGCTGTTGCATTTCACTCTCAGCAAAAAAATCACACTGATGAAGGGTCTCGTCTAACAAAAATACCTTTATTCATTTCTATGTTTGAGACATAGATCTTAACACGTCATGGCTGGGAATACCCAAGTAAACAGGATCAAATGTTTATTTGATTACCTACTAATTTTACATATGATACAGGTCGGGGGAAGGATACAAACTTGATTTCATGCTTTTTAAATTTATCTCTGGGAACAGTCAGGTATGTGCATGCCCATAGGTACTTAAAGTATAAGGTAGAAATAAGGGAGAACAGCAATGATGGTACTGCACCCGGGAGACAGAACAGTGGGGTACATTCTAAGGCTATTTAAACAGGGCCAGACCGGGGAGGTGTTATTTGTCGAACTAAGAGAGAGAAGTTGTGGCCTCTGGCAATTATCAACTACGCTGTGAGGAGGCAGGCAGTAGCCAAAGCTGAACATGATTCATAACTTTTCAGCATCACCTGAGCTGGTAGAAAAGGAGGCACAGCTAAAATAGCAGTTCCTATCAAAGGGCAGATCCCAATTACTAAATTGCCCGAGGCCAGGGACAAGGTCTTTATATCATTAGCATAAAGTAGAGAACCTGGCAAGCAGCTGGCACGCAGTAAAGCCTAACAGATAAATGAGGCTCTCTTTTTCTTTGAAAAAGAGATTTAGGCCGGGCACAATGGCTCATGCCTGTAATCCCAGCACTTTGGGAGGCCGAGGCAGGCAGATCACCTGAGGTCAGGAGTTCAAGACCAGCCTGACATGGAGAAACCCCATCTCTACTAAGAATACAAAATTAGCTGGGCATGGTGGCATGCGCTTGTAACCTCAGCTACTAGGGAAGCTGAGGCAGGAGAATCAGTTGAAGTAGGGAGGTGGAGGTTGCAGTAAGCCGAGATCGCACCATTGTACTCCAGCCTGGGCAACAAGAGCAAAACTCCATTTCCAAAAAAAAAAAAAAAAAAAAAGAAAGAAAAAGAGATTTATGATGTTTTCATAACCAAAACCCCTGAAAATGTTTAATATTCAGATGTAATTTAGATGTCCTGGGTTATGACTGAAACCATTTTAAAATGATTGGTTATATTTGGCACATCAGATATTTCCACCGAGTGAGAATGGTAGACACCATCTCTCAGAGCCTTTCTAACTTCTGCTGAAGAAAGATAAAGGAAGCATGTATTCCCTCCCCATGTGAAGGCAGGAGAAGAACGACTTTTAGCAGGTGTGAAGACAAAGGTTGTTTTCTATTCATATTTCTTTCTTATGAAGATTTATAATCACCAGGGAGTACAGTGATGGAGTGAGACTCTTAACAGCCAACGTGAAATAACCAGGTATTTTAGACCAAAGAATATCCAGTGAAACAGAGACAAGAAGGAAGACTTTATACTTTTGGGCTCAGGAATAGAATTCAGGAGGTTCTTTTTTTCCCTTTTTAATCGAAATAAGTTCTAGCCATTTAAAAAGGGTGTGTGAGCAGGGAAGAGACTATCTCAAGAGACACTTCGGTTGTGCTCCATTTCTTCCTACACTCCCTTTAAAATTTTCCTATATTGCCACTTCTGCTGAGAAAAGCTTGAAAGGAACCACTTCTAAACTAATTACATGATACAGGGCCTTACCTGTATGCAAGTGCCCCAGCAAAATGACTCTCAATATAAGTGTCCATTACAGGTTTAAAATGATGAAATTTGCTATCTTGCAGCAAATTTATTATGTGAACCTAAAAAGAGAAAATTGAGCTTTATAAAACTGAATGCAAATCAAGGTTTTCCCTTTTTTTGGTTTTCTTAAAATAAACTCTTACATTATTAAGCACACATTTCTGAACCAACCTCATGAAATTAAAGATTGAGAGACAAAACAATTAAAATATAATTAAGGGAAGTTGAACTTACCAAAGAATCAAACACTTTAGACCCATATTTTTGGGAATTTTCATCTAAAATTCCAAATAAGGTGTCCAGTGTATCCTGCAGAAACTGTTAAAGAAGTAGTAAATGAATGAATAAGATACTATCTGCCTTTTTCCTCCCAATGTTCTTTATTTTATGAATCTCTGCAAGGAAAATGGTAACAAAATACTATATACCTTTACTATCTCTGAGCCATCGATTTCTTTCAATTTAGAGAGGCAGCCAGTGATCTTGTCTGGGTGGGTTCTCCATTTCAAAAGATCAAGCATATCACCTTTCAAAACAGAAAAGGAAGATGAATTGCCTTAATAGAGAACAGGTCCTCACATGAAAGTGTTCTGCTGGTAAAAGTAAAATTCTTAACACATGTGGCTCCCCTCTCCTGGCCACTCAAGTTGCAGGCAAACCATGATTAGCCCTCTCTAGGATGGCATTTATTACACTGCATTCTGTTTCCTCCCCACTGCTCTTGACTTACAAACTCCTACTCACCCTTTAGTCCTCAGGTCAGATGTTGCTTCATCTTGGAAGCCTTTTCTGAAATCTGGAGCTGTCACTTCTGCGTGCTTCTACATCACAGTACCTTACCATTACAGTTGTTGGTGTATTTGTGTATGCCTCAACTAGACTCTAAACTCCAAGAGAAAAAAGCCATGCCAACCTTGGCCCTACTATATTCCCAAAACCAAGAACGAAGCAGGCAGGTGACAAATATTTGTTGACTAATTTGCTGCCTCCTCCTGGAAAGATGAGAGTTTCTTGAGGGCTGGGAATCTGCTTTATTCCTGTTTGGGTGCCTAGCACATAGCATTCTGCCTAGCAACCAACTCCACCCAGCAACAAAAGTCTTCTTGACAATGTGATCCAAACCTTGCAGACTAAAAGAATGATGACAGGCCCAGTGATTTATCAGATCATTCAGGGAGCTCTAAACCAGAGAAGAGCAGGTCCTGGACTCCATGAGCTATCTGCCGTCCCAGTGTCCAGGTAAGTGCAGAGCCCCACTCTTTAATCCTTTCCTAAACAGATGTGTGGGCCTTAGTCCAGCAGGTCCTCAGAGAGCCTGTTCGCCTGGGGAGGGAATACGTTCTTCCTTTATCGTTCTTGGGCAGAAGTTAGAAAGGCTCTGGGAGATGCTGTCCATGTGTTATTAGTCTCCAAAGCACGCAGGGAGAGTTGGCACCTGGGGGCCAATGAAGGCAGTGAGAACTGACAAGGCTCGCTTGTGCCAGGCATGCACAGGGCAGTGGGACCTGGAAGAACCAGCCTCAGGGCTTGGTGGAACTGCCAGACTAGACTGGCAGAGAGAAGAGCCAGGACAAAATTTCCAGGCAGAGAAGCAGGAAATTAATTTCAAATCACTTGTTTTAGCAGAAATCCAAATGGAACTTTCTGAGAAACAGAAAGATAAATAAGGGAACAAAAACTCCAGAGCCACCAAAACCAAGGAAGTAGGTAAGATGACAAAGAAAAAGAGAATATAGAGAACAGAAGTGAGGAAAAGCATTAAGAATCTCAAGGAGAAACAGAAGCAAGCCCCACCAAAGCCAGATTCAAGAGAAGAACCTCACAAAGGATTTACTATTAATAGTAAGGAATTCAGTACCAAACAGGAATGTTTATCTGCAACAAACAGGGGTAAGAGGAGGAGGAGGAGGAGGAGGAGGAGGAGGAATTAGCATGAGAAAAATAAAGGGATTTTAAAAATACTGACTTTGGAAAAGAGATTTATAATGTTTTCATAACCAAAAACCCTGAAAATGTTTAATATTCAGATGTAATTCAGACATCCTGGGGTATGATTGAAACCTTTTAAAAACTGATTGGTTATATTTGGCATATCAGGTATTTCCACAGAGTGAGACTCAGGGCAACAAAGGCAAGGCTCTATTGTTCTCTCCAGTTTGCTGCCTCCCTCCCACCTACTTCCTACTTCCTGCATCTCACTTCAGGAGGCCTCGCCTCCCCGGCATCTTCTCTTTCATAATCCCCCAGTGCATTTCCCCTGCCATTCACTCCTCACTTCCCACTCCACCCCCATCCCACCTCTCACTCCTCTTTTGTGTTCTGTTTCCCTTCCTTTAAAGTGAGGCAGTTGTAGGGTCCCTTAGGACCCTGCTCAATGTAAGGAGTGTGGGGAGGAAGGAGGTGGCTATGCTGACCGCAAAGTGGCAGCAGTGGAGAACCTGGACTAGGGCCCATGTAAGTAGGCCTGGAAAATACATAGGGGTCCAAACAATGAGTCAGGATGAGCCTGCCCATGTTCCCTGCAAGAAGGCTGATGAATCTCTAGACTGTTCATGATGGAGCATGTGGAAAAGCCCAGTAGCTATGTCCATCTGGATGTAATTAATCATGTATGCAAAGTACTTACAGTTTAGGCAAAATTGCTGTATCCTAGGTTTTTGCTTTTGCCATCTGAGGATGTTAGTGGCAAGTTAGGAGCTATAACCTATCACAGAAAATACAAATTTCCACCTTCCATTTAACAAGCATTTATTAGGTGTATATTATGTATCTAACGTACCAAGAGCTATAAAATAGGAGGTTGTCATGACTGCTAAACCTCTGAACCTTAAAATCTCTACTTGATCTGGCAGTCACAGATGCCCAGCATAGTGCTGTGCTTGGCCTTGGTACACTATCCATGTTGGACAAAGAGTGTGCAGACAGACACACTTTGGGAATTCTGAAATGTAAATCTGTTCTAGGAAACTGCTCCTAGAAATCCTATCACTTACTAAATGCTGAATTGTAGTAGAAATAAGATTTGTATATTTTCCAAGTCAAGAAAAATAAATACACAGCAATTTAATTCCAATTTGGAACTGGATTACATCGACACAGAGATGTGTGTTTAGCATGTAAATCTCAGACCCACTTATTTCCTTCCTCCTTCCCATCTCTTGAAACATGCCATTCATTTCCTGGCTCATTTTGAGCTGTTTCACATTGACAAGGCTAATCAAAGTCAAAATAATAATGAAGCACTTATCCGTCTCCAAAAATGAGCCAACCATTACATGGAAGTCTTATCCCACTTTCCATATAGTGAGATGTTTAATATAGTTATTTCATAAATTGTTATTTACTCATATTTACCTGAAAATATTCTCTACTTTTAAGAAGTAGCAACTTCTAATTTTCAGGATTTGTTTGTCTCTGTCTTACTTGCATAAGTGTGTCTAACATCCTAAACCCTACAATCAGCACAAATTCCTTACGTAGGATCAAACATTTTAATGGAAGAGAATCTATTGTTAGGTTTACCTGTGTGGTGGACAGAATAATGGCTCAAAAGATGTCCTAATTCTTGGAACCTGTTGGAAGCTGATGGAGGAACAGGTTCCAAGAATTCGGAGGGACTATGTTTCCCTCACACAGCAAAAGAAGACTGTACAGATGTGATTAAAGATCTTAAAACAGGGAGATTACACTGGATTATCCAGCTCAATGTAATCAAAAGGGTCCTGAAAAGAAGTAAGATGGTCAGAGTCCCAGAGATGTGGAGATGCTATGCTTCTGGCTTTGAAGATGGAAGAAGGGGCCATGAACCAAGGAATGCAGGTGGCCTCTAAAGCTATGAAGGGTAAAGAAATGGATTCTTTCTATTCCAGGAGGAATGCAGCCCTGCTGACACCTTGATTTCAGCTCAGGGGAACTGATTTTGGATTTCTGACCTCCAGAACTGCAAGATAATAAATCTGTACTATTTTAAGTCAATAAATTTGTGGTAACTGTTACAGCTGCAATAGATAAGCAATATAACTCCCAAATATTCTATCAGGGAAATTCAGTTCAACATGAATGTAAACTCTACTACACACACACACACACACACACACACACACACACACACACACACAACTAATCCACATAGGGTAAATAAAAATTTCTGTTTAAGGATGTCAGTAAGAGGTTGATTTTATTATCTTCGTAACTTCTATGGGGGTAAACTGGCCTCATAAAAAATACCTGAGATTTGGTAAATGCTTTATAATCATTTGTTGAATTATGCCAATGGAGATTTTATTTAAGTAAAATCATTAACTACCTAATGTTGACAAAGCCTGGTATAACATGACATATCTTAACTTGGTGTCCTATATAAATACAGTAGCAATGAATGTTGAAATTGAGAGGTGTTTTAAAAGTGGTCAGGATTTTAATGCTACATTTTGCTTTTTTTCTGAGACTAAGATCTAAAAGAAGAAATGTTTCCTTCTACAAATGCTGATCTCTGACACAGAAGAAGGAACTAAGAAAGAACAATTAACAGCACACATGTTTAGGCACAGGTTTTTATGAGACACAATGCCTCATTATAAAGTGATTCTTCTCAACATAATGAATCTAACTTATTAATGTAGCATTCAGGGTGCTAGCCAGAAGTCTTATATGGCAACTATAAAGAACTCAAAAATGTTTAATTTACTTCCTTCATTACAGAAGATGTTTTCATAGCAATTTGCCAAGGAGAAGAGCTTGCTTTATTAATCATAACTTGCTAAGCAATCACTGACATAAAAAGTAATGCTAGAACTGAAAAGCAATATGCATCTAATTAAACAAAAAACAGCCTTTATTCTAAAGCCTGCAATTAGCACTGTTTATGGAGCCATAAAACACAAGATTAAGGTGTTGGTATTTCCCTCTTTTTTTTTTTTTTAAAGCAGCTGGGTTTTGATGGTTTATTCGAAAAGTTGTGTACTTGTTTTTCAAAACGGGGATAATTTTGAAGTCCTTCTTAAATGACATGCATTCAACAGATCACTATGTCACATTTGTTTCCATTTTATTAGAAATCACAAACAGAAGGATCAATAATTGTTCTAATGTAAAGTTCTTAACTATAACTTTGGTGTCTACTGAGCGTACCAAAATTTACATGATTATTAGGTACTAGGGCTTTCAAATAAAATATTATACATTACCATTTTGTGTGAGTTTTGTGGAACAGAGAAAGGATGTAATACAAAAAGACTCCTTTGTGGCCTTCATGGCTTGATTATTATTCCCAAGGAAAATGCCCTTGGAAAAGGGAAGTTTGAGGTAGCGGGTAGTATCCTGAAGGTTTGTGTTTTCTTCACACTGTTAAAAATATTAAAAAAAAATAAGGGAAGGGGAAGAGATCTCATAAGAATTATGAAGCATAATTTATATTACTAGTGTTTATAAACTGGGCAACATTCCAAACAGCATTACAAGTAGAATTTGGCTTTTAAGTAAAATGAAAAAACAAAAACAAAAAAAACTGTATAGAAGAATTAAGCATGGATTTTTGGACTAAGATCAATTTGAGTTTGCAATCCCAGCTCTGTCACTCCCATGTGAGTGACCACACCATATCAAATTATTTAACCACATACTGTTTCTGTTATCTTCTCTAAAATCTCATTGTGTTGTCATAAGAATTAGGTTATATAAAGCCTTTAACACAGTCCTGATATACTGAAAATGATCAATACATCATATTTGCAGTGACCATAGCTTGTTCTGAAAAATGCTTAAATTCTTCCAACATCTCATCTGAGGCAGCTATTAAACAGTTCCTTACTTTGAAAACTGGCAGTTAAAAGATATTTCGGGTATTATAGTTTAAGAGTCCCACTATGTGAGGGAAATCTCTACTTTCACAGAAAATGCCAGCTAACACATGTAAAAGCAATTACAGGCTTAGAAAATATAATTTCAAATCCCTGCTGTAATTATTTTAGTTAACGATTGTTGCTTAATGCTAAAACCAGCAGAATTGTTGAGGAGGAATTGGATGTTCATATGATGCCAATGTGCCAACATACAGATTACGTCCTACTGGCAAGAAGAGAAATATAAGTGCATGTGGGGGAATCGAGCTGTCATTACACCAATGCAGGGCAATGCAAAGACACATATCATCACCTACAATGCATTCTTACCAAAAGTGCAGAACCCAAGTCCATCACATCTAGATTCAACTTCCACATCACAGGAAACACAAGAGAGAGAGCAACATGTTGAGCAATACTACGGGAAGAAACTAGAGAATCCAAAAGATGGGGGTTTTCTGTAAGAAGCCTGGTCTTAATCTTTAAGTCAGTGTTGCCAAAAAAGGGACTGTTCTAGATTAAACAACACTTAAATAGATAGCCAGATGCAACATATGGTCCTAGATTTGAGCAAACCTGCTGATGTGTCCGACTTTTTAAAAACCTGCACATTGACTAAGTTCTACATGATATAAAAAATGTAGTGATTGGAAAATCATTAACTGAAAATAAGTAGATTAAAAATAAATATGAAGTAGACCAAGATGGTTGAACAGAAGCCTACACTGCTTGTTCCCCTGCACCCACCTCAGAGCACCAAATTTTAGCAACTATCTGCACACAGAAAAGCACCATCACAAGAATCAAAAATCAGGTGAGCAAACACAGAACCTGGTTTTAACTTCATGTCCCTGAAAAAGGCATTGAGGAGGGCAGAAGTGACAGTTCTGAATCTCTGATGCCCTCTTCCATCCCCTGCCCTTCCCCCATCCCCAGCACTAGTTATGCAGCATGGAGAAAAAAAATCTGTGCAAGTTGGTGGGAGAGTGCAGTGACTGGGGGACTTTGCATAGAACTCAGTGCTGCCCTGTCATTGAGTAGAAAATAAAGCTGTTCTGCGCTCAGACAGTGCCCATGCAAGGAGGGAGCAATGAAACTAGCCCTAGCCGGAAGGGAATCACCATCTCAGCAGTTGGAATCTGAGTTTCTTGTTACCATGGGCTGAAGTGCTCTGGGGTCCTAGGTAAACTTGAAAGGCAGTCTAGGAGACAAGGACAGCAATTCCTAGTCAATTCCTAGTGTTAGGCTGGGCTTAGAGTTAGTGGACTAGGGTGGCATGTGACCTAGGGAGACACCTGCTGGCATGAGTAAGGGAACAGTAAATCCGGCACCATCCCTCCTCCAACTCCAGGGAGTGCAGCTTGCAGCAACAAAAGTAACCCTTTCTTTTTGTTTAAGGAGAGAAGAGTGAATAGTAAAGAGGACTTTGTTTTGCATCCTGGTTACCAGCTCAGCCACAGCAGGGTAGGGCACTGGATAGAGTCATGAGGCCCCTATTCTAGGCTTAGATGATATTTCTTACATCCATCCTAGGTCAAAAGGGAACCAACTGCCTTGAAGGGAATGACTCAATTCTGGCAGGATTCTCTCCTACTAACTAAAGACCCCTTAGGCCCTAAATAACCAGCAGTGATACCCAGGGAGTATGCTGCTGGCCTTGGGCTCTGAGACGTCCTGGCTTCAGGTGTGACCCAGCACATGCCCAGCTGTGATGACTACAGTGAAATATTCCTTCTGTTTGAGAAAAGCAGAGGAAAAAGTAAAGGGGACTTTGTCTTGTACCTTAGGTACCAGCTCAGCCACAGTGGGGAAGAGCACCAAGCAGGCTCTTGGGGTCCCCAGTACAGGCACAGGCTCTTGGATAGCATTTCCGGACCTGCTCTGGATGAGAGGGGAGCAGGGTAAGTCTCAGGTCTGGCAGCATTTACCACAAACTCAGACAGATAATTCAACAGCTCTTTTGAAGAAACTCAGAGAAATCTGAGATAATAGAGAAGGAATTCAGAATTCTATGAGATTAAATTTAACAAAGAGATTGAAATAGTTAAAAAGAATCAAGCAGACATTCTAGAATTGAAAAATGCAATTGACATGCTGAAGAATGCATCAATCTCTTAATAGCAGAATTGATAAAGCAGAAGAAAGAATTGGGGAGCTTAAAGACAGGCTATTTGAAAATACACAGAGAAGACAAAAGAAAAAAGAATAGAAAACAATGACAGACTCCTGCAATATCCAGAAAATAGCCTCAACAGTGCAAATCTGAGTTACTGGCCTTAAAGATGAGGTAGAAAAAGGGATGGTGCTAAAAAGTTTCTTTGAAGGGATAATAACAGAGAACTTCCCAAACCTAGACAAAGATATCGACATTGAAGTACAAGAAAGTTACAGAACACCAAGCAGATTTAACCCAAAGAAGTATTTAATTATCAAACTCCCAAAGGTCAAGGATGAAAAAAGGATCCTAAAAGAAGCAAGAGAAAATAAACAAATAACATACAATGGAGCTCCAATACATCTGTCAGCAGACTATTCAGTGGAAACCTTAAGACCAAGAGAGAGTGGCATGACACATTTAAAGTGCTAAAGGAGGAGAGGCGCAGTGGCTCATGCCTATAATCCCAGCACTTTGGGAGGCCGAAGTGGGCAGATCACAAGGTCAAGAGATCGAGACCATTATGGCCAACATGGTGAAACTCCGTCTCTACTAAAAATACAAAAATTAGCTGGGCATGGTGGCATGCACCTATAATCCCAGCTACTCAGGAGGCTGAGGCAGGAGAATTGCTTGAACCCAGGAGGCGGAGGTTGCAGTGAGCCAAGAAGCACCTGGCAACAAAGTGAGACTGGGTCTAAAAAATGAATAAGAAACAAAAAATAAAGTGCTAAATGAAAATAAAACAAAACAAAAAAAGAAAAAAAAAAACCTTTATTCTAGAATAGTACAACTCACTGGTAATAGTAACCACACAGAAAAACACAGCATAGTATAACACCATAATTGTGACATATAAAATACTCTTTACTTAAGTAGAAAGACTAAATGATGAACCAATCAAAAATAACTGGCCTTACCTTACTTTGAATTCTTTTTTTTTTAAAAAAAAAAAAAAAAGGAGAGAAGGAGAGGAAGAAAGAGGAAGAAAAAGAGGGAGAGAGAACAGGAATATTGCTTTATTCTAAAAATGGGTATTAATAATGGCTGATCAATATTTTGTGTATTTAAAGTGGAGAATGTATATTTTGTG
>CAUYOR010101475.1:0-43075 GCA_963573925.1 Callimico goeldii | reverse complement strand
TCTTGTTACCCAGGCTGGAGTGCAATGGCGCGATCTCGGCTCACCGCAACCTCCGCCTCCTGGGTTCAGGCAATTCTCCTGCCTCAGCCTCCTGAGTAGCTGGGATTACAGGCACGCGCCACCACACCCAGCTAATTTTTTGTATTTTTAGTAGAGACCGGGTTTCACCATGTTGACCAGGATGGTCTCGATCTGTTGACCTCGTGATCCACCCGCCTCGGCCTCCCAAAGTGCTGGGATTACAGGCGTGAGCCACCGCACCCGGCTACTTGGGACTTTTCTTTGCCTCTCGAATACAGCATTCCCGAGAGCCTGGTGTGGAAGAATTCTCCTTCCACCCGAGGAATGAAGGAAGTCAGTGTGCCTGCATGCTGATTTGGGGTAACGTCCAACGTCCAGCAAAGAGGCTTGAGAAGTATGCAGGGTCCTCAGTGAGAAGACCTCACAAGGAACTCGGACTCTATCCTGAGAGCAATGGGAAACCGCTGAACAATTTTAGACAGAGGAATTTCAGATTTGAGCTTTAGGAAAAAATCACTCTTCCTGCTATGCTGAAAATGAATTAGAGGAAGCAAAAATGGAGGCTGGGAGAACTGGTGGAAAGCGGGGGCAGGGGTCTGAAAAGGAACGTTGGCAGCCTGGCCTGTGGCGATGGCAGAGGGGATGGAGAGAAGTGAAAGCATTCAAGACAGGTGACAAAAGTGACAAGACACGGAGTTCAGAAGAGAGACTGATCTCAGGATGAGGCGGATCAAGGGAGAGAGATGACGTGAGTCTCCCAGGGGTGAAGACAGATCAGAAAATGAGACCAGTGTGTGGTTTTCTTATATCACATAGGATGATTTTACCTAGATTCAGGGCCTCAAAAGAAACCTTCAGGGTAACTAAATCCCGCCCAAAAGAGAGAGAGAGAGAGAGAGAGAAAAAAAAAAAGCTGGGAATTGGGGTATAAGGAAAGGGAAAGAGGGGAAACAAAAAGGGTGGAAACATTTATATTTTGATATGTTTGTATTTACGTTGGGGGGAAGATTATTTGTCCGGTAATGTTCGTTCTGTGTCTCCAGGCTGACTGGACATCTGTACCGAGGGCTTTTGAGAAGTATTCAGATCCATTCTTAAGCTGTGCAACTTCCTCCTTGGTGAAGATGAGGCTTGTCACACCATGTCAAAGTATGGCGAGCAGTTCGATGGGAAAATGGATTAAACAGCTTTTTTTAAAGAAACCTTTTGCAAATCACAGTGAGCACTCGATGCCGGAGAGTCACCACCAGGTGCGCTGTGCCTGGTGCGCTGTGCATTTACCATCACTCTCTTTACCCCCGTCGCCCGGTTATTATATATACCTGCAGCACTGTCCTTCACACAGAAAAACCATCCGATGCTTCTTGGAAATTACTGTTTCCTAAACTCCATTTATCCAGTGAGCATGTACCCCTTCCTTGGAGTCTCTTTCTCAACATATAAATGAAAAGGTTTGAAAATATTGTCTCATTGATGAATGTTCTTTTCCCATCAAGGAAACAGGCAACACGATCCTAGAGTTCCATCGTTTTAGAAATTATCTTTCCATTTTTAATTAGATTCTAAGACATTATCCATTCGATGTCTTTGTTCTGAAATTGACAGAGCAATGAAATGCCTTCCCTGTAGCCTTCCTTCACCACATGTATTCAGGCCATCATCGGCCTGGGTCCAAGGCCAGCGTCACTATTATTTGGTGCTAATCTGACAATATCCATGTTGCTCTCATCTTTTTGATGGAGCTGTGATATAGTTCGGATGGGATTCATTTGTATTCACGTCAGTCTCTTTACCATAACTCAGAGTAGGAAGGTTTGTGAAATCAGGTTCTTCAAGCTTTCACAGATTTATCGCTCATGGCCAGAATGTAAGGTTGCGTATGACTCTCTCTCCAATTTGACATTTTTCCAAAATAGCTTCTCTAAGTGCCCAGAACTGGCTCTGCCATACTCTGCAGTATTGCAAGGGCTATCCGGCTTGCATCTATGGCTTTGCATACAGCGTACAATACATCTGAAAAGTACAGGAACATGGTGTAACTTCCAGTTCTAAAACCTCAACAGTTTTATTTCTGGCTACTCTCCATAGGAATTTGTTCTTCACTAACCACCCTTTGTGTTGTATTTACAAAGAGCAACAAGGCTAGACCACGATTTTTTTTTTTTTTTGGTAACCATCTGATCTTCAACGCAGACCTCAGAAATAACATGACATATCTGTAACCATCTGATCTTCAACGCAGACCAAGTCTTACTCTGTCGCCCAGGCTGGAATGCTACAGCACAATCTCAGCTCACTGCAATCTCTGCCTCCTGGGTTCAATTGATTCTCCTACCTCAGCCTCCAGAGTGGCTGGGAGTACAGGCATGTGCCACCATGCCCGGCTAATTTTTGTACTTTTAGAAGAGACGGGTTTTCACCACGTTGGCCAGGCTGGTCTCAAGCTCCTGATCTCAGGTGACCCGCCTGCGTCAGCCTTCCAAAGTGCTGGGATTACAGGCGTGAGCCACTGCGTCCAGCCAAGACCAGAAATTTATATTCTGACAAATACAAAACAAATTCTTGCTGGGGTAAAACGGAAGTCCTGGTACCAGTGGGTAGAAATGCACATGTTTTATTGTGAAAAAGCTCTACCGATGTAACTAACAAAATTATAGCGTTTTGCTTTTGTGTCATTGTAAACATTGCAGAAGGTCATCTAGAAATACTGTAGTGATAAAGTTCCAATATATTTATAAAGTTTTAACTGATGTATTTTATTGACTCTTGCTTTTAAGCTAAACATTATAATAAATGAAGCAAAACTGCTCAGGTTCCCAATTCTCATGGGGTCTTTTTGCCTCTCACTCTCCCTCTAGTCTAGCCCGGAATTCCTAATTCAATTTCCCACTCCCGTTTACTAGCATTTCAATAAGCTCCTCCCATCTCCCATGCCCCTATTCAGCATAACACTGTCTGCTGCCACTCTTCTGTTTTGCTTCAGCTGTACTTGCTATAGAGAGAGTTGGTCAAAAAGTATAATCACACAGATTTGCAGACTTTGTTACTATTATACTTTGAGGGCTGGGATACACGTGCGGAACGTGCGGGTTTGGTATACTTGTGTCATGGGGGTTTGCTGCACCTATTGACCAGTTCTTTAAGCTCCCTCCCCTCCTCCCCACCCCCTAACGGGCCCTGGTGTGTGATGTTCCCTTCCTGTGTCCATGTGTTCTCAGAGTTCAATTCCCACTTATGAGTGAGAGCATGTGGCGTTTGGTTTTCTGTTCCTGTGTTAGTTTGCTCAGGTGGCTTCCAGCTTCATCCATGTCCCTGCAAAGGACATGATCTCATTCCTTATTGTGGCTGCATAGTATTCCGTGGTGTATATGGACCGCATTTTCTTAATCCAGTCTATCATCGATGGGCATTTGGGTTGATTCCATGACTTTGCTATTGTAAATAATGCTGCATTAAACATATGTGTGCATGTGTCTTTACAGTAGAATGACTTATATTCCTTTGGGTATATACCCAGTAATGGGATTGCTGGGTCAAATGGTATTTCTGGTTCTAGATCCTTGAGGAATCGCTACACTGTCTTCCACAATGGGTGAACTAATTTACACTCCCACCAATAGTGTAAAAGTGTTCCTATTTCTCCACATCCTCTCCAGCATCTATTGTTTCTTGCCTTTTTAATAATCGCCAGTCTGACTGGTATGAGATGGAATCTCATTGTGGTTTTGATTTGCATTTCTATAATGATCAGCGATGTTGAGCTTTTTTTTCATATGTTTCTTGGCCACATAAATGTCTTCTTTTGAGAAGTGTCTGTGCATATCCTTTGCACACTTTTTAATGGGGTGATTTGTTTTTTCTTGTAAATTTGTTTAAGTTCCTTGCAAATATTGGAAATTGGACTTTTGTCAGATGGACAGATTGCAAAAATGTTCTCCCATTCTGTAGGTTGCCTGTTCACTCTGATGACAGTTTCCTTTGCTGTGCAGAAGCTCTTCAGTTTAATCCATTTGTCGGTTTTGGCTTTTGTGGCCATTGCTTTTGGTGTTTTCTTCATGAAGTCTCTGCCCATGCCTACGTCCTGAATGGTATTGCCTAGGTGTTCTTCTAGGGTTTTTATGGTTTTGGGTTTTACATTTAAGTCTTTAATCCATCTTGAGTTAATTTTTGTATAAGGTGTAAGGAAGGAAGTTTCTCTTTTCTGCATATGGCTAGCCAGTTTTTCCAGCACCATTTGTTGAATAGGAGATCATTTCCCCATTACTTGTTTTTTTCAGTTTTGTTGAAGATCAGATGGTTCTAGATATGTAGTGTTATTTCTGAGGGCTGTATTGAATATCAGATGGTTACAGATGTGCGGTGTTATTTCTGAGGTCTGCATTGAAGGTCAGATGGTTGTAGATATGTGGTGTTATTACTGAGGTCTGCGTTGAAGATCAGATGCTTACAGATGTTTGGTGTTATTTCTGAGGTCTGCGTTGAATATCAGATGGTTACAGATGTGCGGTGTTATTTCTGAGGTCTGTGTTGAATATCAGATGGTTACAGATGTGTAGTATTTCTGAGGTCTGTGTTGAATTTCAGATGGTTACAGATGTGTGGTATTTCTGAGGTCTGCGTTGCAGATCAGATGGTTACAGATATGCGGTGTTATTTCTGAGGTCTGCCTGAAGATCAGATGGTTACAGACATGCGGTGTTATTTCCGAGGTCTGTGTTGAAGATCAGATGGTTCTAGATACATGGTGTTATTTCTGAGGTCTGCCTGAAGATCAGATGGTTCTAGATACATGGTGTTATTTCTGAGGTCTGCCTGAAGATCAGATGGTTACAGACATGCGGTGTTATTTCCAAGGTCTGTGTTGAAGATCAGATGGTTCTAGATACATGGTGTTATTTCTGAGGTCTGCCTGAAGATCAGATGGTTGTAGATATTTGGTGTTATTTCTGAGGGCCGCATTCTGTTCCATTGGTCTGTATGTTTGTTTTGGTACCAGTATGTAGACTTTCATCATGATAGTTTCTTATCTCCCATGTGAGCCAGAAGTAAGTTGGGCCCCTCAAGCTCTAACCTGTTCACCGGAGAGCTCTCTCCTCTGGCCCTAGTTTTTCCTTCACGTGCACCCTTGAGTACACAGGCACACATGCTGCACACATGTACGTGGCACTCCTGGGCCTGTACTGCTCACACGCACAGGCACGTATGTGTCTCTCCATTCCTAGCTGTGTAGATAAGCACCCAGGTTCTGGGTTTTCAGGATAGCCAGTAACCAAAATTCATTTTCCCTCCTATTGTTCTCAGAACCTTTTGATATATAGACGTAGGTATCAGGCAGAGATAAAAATGTCTAATATGCAGCTGACAGGAAGATGTGACATCAGTTTACAGGGACAATGGGCTTGCAACATTTCACCTTAGAATTAAGCTTTTCCATCGCAAGCACAGGAAGAGCTAGAGGTCTTCCAGCCAGTCAGCCGGGCATGCTTGCTGCTCTCTGTGGGCACCTGACACCAGAGAGAAAGTGGCTGAGTGGAGCCTGCCTGTCCCGCTTCCAAACACTCCAGTCAGATCACTGAGGAACAGGAATGCTGAGAGGTGCTGAGTGTCACGCCAGTAATATCCTCCCACACAGAGCCAGGAGCAGTGGGAAATAAAAGTCCCTCTCAACCCCAGACACACACCTAAGTACACACGGACACACACACACGGATCAATTCTCGCACCAGGGTGTGGATGCTGCCAGGTCAGATCTCAGGAGCCACGCAACCAGAAAAGCAGGGAGAAGGACAGCTGAAGGGCAAGCAAGAAAGGGAGACGGCTTGGAGGATGGGGTCTGGGGAGCTGAGGGGCTGTGGCAGGGCTGTGGCCTGCCTGCGTCTGGGGTTGACTCTTCAGGCTGACCGTGAAGCCTGGAGTGGAACAGCAGGTGATGAGCAGGACAGTAAAGGAAAAAGTGGAATGGAAAACTTAAAGGGAAAATGCAGAGAAGCGCATTGAGGTGCTACTGAAAGTATATTTGAGAAACATGGAATTATTTTATGTCCCTCGTGGTCCAAAAAAAATGTGCAGCGGCCAAGATTTGTATGTGAATAGGCATTACACTGTAGGGAGCATGTGGCTGTGGGTACAGAGCTGTCGTACGGCAACATGATGCCAGATTTCTGCATACGAAAGATTCTGAGGGATAGCATTCCAAATGCGTTAGAATGGCTCTGACCACCAGTCGTAGCTTGAAGCAAGGTGCACGGCTCCAAGGTTGATCGTGGTATGAAATTGGAACCTCCTCTACCCTGGATTCTTCTAAATGAAGAAAATTGCCCTGGTCCAGAGCCTTGGGGGTTTAAAAAGCCCTGGGATTGGCCGGGCGTGGTGGCTCACGCCTGTAATCCCAGCACTTTGGGAGGCCGAGGCGGGTGGATCACGAGGTTATGAGATCGAGACCATCCTGGTCAACATGGTGAAACCCCGTCTCTACTAAAGATACAAAAAATTAGCTGGGCATGGTGGCGCGTGCCTGTAATACCAGCTACTCGGAGGCTGAGGCGGGAGAATTGCTTGAACCCAGGAGGCGGAGGTTGCGGTGAGCTGAGATCGCGCCATTGCACTCCAGCCTGGGTAACAAGAGCGAAACTCCGTCTCAAAAAAAAAAAAAAAAAAAAAGCCCTGGGATTGAAGACTTTTTTTCATGATTTGCCTGGGCATTTTGTTTTTAGTTTGAACTGGCCCTGAGTATCTGACTCTTTGGAACGCAGCGGTAGATCGAAATAGCTTATTATAATAGCGAACATACACTGAACATCCCCTGTGGGCCAGGCACTGTCTGCAGTGCTTGGATGTCCCAACTCACCGAATCCTCACAGCAACCCTGAGTATGCACCTTTGATGGCTGTGTGTTGTTGATGATGAAAGAGACTCTGAGAGGCTGAACGACTTGCTCAAAGTCACACAGCCAGCAGACAGCAGAGCTGGAACACAAATGCAGGCTGTCTGACTCCAGAGGCCACCTTCTGCATCATAAATGGAGCAGAAAGGAGGATGGAAGCTCACTTGGCCCAACCTGGAGCTTTTCCATGTGAGAGGAGCACAACTGTGTGTATCAAGCTAGTTCTGAACTCAAATTCTACAGGTGGGTTCTTCACTGAGCTGGACCTGCAGGGAGACTTCACTGCCTTACCCAAGCAGGCCAGGCGTGGTTTCCTACTGCCAGACCACAAGGTAGAACGTCCCGGCAAAGGCAAGACCGTTGTGTTTCTGATCATCCTCGGAACGTGTGTGGAGCGCTCCGCGGATTTCTAGGTGGATGTACAATTCCTTGCTCGTCTCTGATGACACAGGGTGAAGACTGAGGCTAGGGAGGACCCAATGCAGAACTCCATGAGTTCATTTAGTTCAGGCAGTTCATTTAGTCATTCCCTGAGTATTCATCGAACTCCTACTCACGCCCATGTGTCCTTTCTTTTCTTGTTGTTACTCTGTGCAGACACCCACTACCAGGTTCCTGGAAGTCCCTGCCTCTGTGGGCTCAGGCACCTCCATGCAGCTCCTCCACCTTCCTTTCCTGTACCCAGCAGCCTGGACAGGAGGGGCCCTCGCTGACACATGGGGCTGTCTTTGTTCAACAACGCTTGGGAGCACAAGTGAGTCTGTCCGGCAGGGGCGGCCGGAGTGTCTGGGAGAGACTAGTTCCAGGCCTGCTGGGCCACGGGGACCCACCCCAAGCACCAGCCATCAGCTTTGTCCCTCCAGCCTCTGGAGAAAACCTTTGATTTCATGGGGATGATTATTTTTATTCTTGCCCACTCAAGGATGAAGCCCAAGAAACAAGAGGTTGCGCCTTTCAGAAGCGTCACAATGGGTTACCTCCACCAAACCCACTGGTTTTTTGTTATTTCTAGGTTTGGTTGGGCCTCTCTTGGAAACCATTACTATACAACTTACTTAAAGAAAGTGGAGGGATTGGGCATAAGAGACCCAGACAGAGGGAGACAGGAGCGGGGGCTAGAGCTGGGAGGCTGGAGGTCATGTGTTGTCAGAGACGGTGCAGGAAGAACACATTAAAGTCACAATCTGGTTTGAATCCATTCAATTTTGTAGTGACATTTTTAATCTTTTGCAAAGTCGAAGGATTCCAAGTCTGACTTTTAGCCAATCCTGGAGAATTGGGACTTTGGGTGAAGGTTTCAGAAAAAGACACAAAACATACACGCATATACACACACACACACACACACACACACACACACACGCACACACACACACGGAGCCGGGTGGGGAGAGAGAGAAAGGGGGAGAGAGAGAAAGGGGAGGGAGACTTTTATCCTAAAGTCATTGTAAATCCAAAGCAGGGTTTATCCTCCACAGTTAAATGAGAAAGAAAAAAAATCAAGAATACCAACATTTGAGGTACAAAGACTGTCATGGACCAGTGGAAGTTTGCAAAATTATATGTAAATGACCGCAGTTTTTACTGTGGTGGCCCTGTGCATTCCCAAAGCTAATCCCAAAGAGAAAATCTACTTAGCAAAAGAAAGTTTTGTCTAATTTGGTTAACAGTTGGGAAGTGACAAAAATGCTGAATATATTAATAATTTATATTTCCAGGGTAACACTATATCTTTAATGCTTCACTGCCGAAGGGAATTCAGATTGGCTTAGTGCTCACAGAAAAACACTCTGAAAGGCCTTCTTCATATTCTGTATGCAGCGCTGATGAAAATGGGTGTAAGACATGTGTTCCAATAATAGGCACCATCCATTTTCCCCATTTCTGCATAATTTGTTTCTAACCCATATTGCTCAATGTATATTCGTCACCCGGGAGGGCCGCCTGGTCTCACTCACTTCCGTGCTCCGGCTCTACTGCTTGACAGAAAGGAGAGAGCTCACATTTTATAGATATTTCAAGAACCTCTGACGTGCAAGACCTTTTCTAAAGTTTATAGATTTTTCTTGGCAAATCATATACATGGAAGTTTCACTTGATGGGCAACAAAATGAGGGCTTCTTTCTTTTTTTTTTTTTTTTGCCTGTTTGTGCATAATGAAGTTTGATGGTTTACAAATTGCAGGTCATCCCATCCCATGACCTCAGCAAACAGTCTAGGTCAGAGCTTTCTTAAACCCTGTCCAGAGAAATAGAATAAGTTAATTTACAGTCCTCTAGCGGATCTGAGAGAAGGCAAATCACCACACTTTAGATAAATGGCCTCTGGAAACAGAAAAACGTGCTACCTAATTTCAAATTATTTATTTAAAAGGCATTAAAGTTTATGGGGGAACAAAAGTTCAAAGACAAAATTTAAATACCCACAAACACAAATTTAGCCAGTTGGATACCTTGTTTATTTTACCTACTCACATAAAACAACCGGGAGCCCTATTTTGCTCTTTCAGTCTCAGAGAAACAGGATTTTAGCTTGCCGTTCTAGATGTACCGATGTATCGCTATTTTGTGGGTAAGGCACAGATGCACTGAAACCGAAAATCACAGTCCCCTGAAAGACCACTAGCCAAGTCTCTCCTGGATTCCAAACTTTCCTCAGCACGTTCCGGATGGAGTGAGATGGAAAAAAAAAAGAAAAAAAAAATCCCACCAGGGAAAGGATAAGGAGGCCTTTTCTCTCCAGGCCCGAGAACTTAAACGGAGAGCCCAGGGTTCCATCCTGCACCAGTGGGCGAATGGTGGAGGATGGCGGGGAGGGAACAATCCCCTGAGGGGTGGCGAAGGGGCGTCTCCCAGCGCCCCCGAAACTGGCCCGATCTGTGCGCGCAAGGCAACGCCAACTTCTCGGAAGTCTCCGGCACTGAGGAGTTGTCAACTGACGTTGTTTCTAAGCCGCAACTCAGAACTGTACTTGGTTCCCGTATTTTTTAGAGGTCTGTTTAGACTGTAACCTCAGCCACGCACCCGGCTGGCCTGGGCTTCGCCCATTCCAGACCCGCGGGCGTGTGGCGCGCGTGCGTGGGGTAGGAAGTGCCTCTGGGCAGGAAATGCGCGCAGCTCGCAGCTGCAACCATCCGCCTAAGCCACTTTGGGGCAGGTCTTTCAATCTGCATTTTCCTGAGAGCCAAGGGCAGAGTTCTTCGCCTCCCCTTTCTCCGAGGCTAAAGCTCAAGATGCGCACGGGGCGGGCCCAGGGAGCCGCGAATCCCGCCTTTAAGCGATGCCTGGAATATCTGCCTGAACCTCCACTGAACGTCCCCCTCCCTCAGACTCCGCAGCGGGCCCCTCACCAAATTACTGAGGGCTGTTACCCTGATCCCTGTCAGCGATGCGCCCTTGGCACCGCGGAGGGGATGGGTTGCGGATGAGCAGAAGGTAATAAATAAATCCCTCTCTTTGGGTCTTTATCAGAAAACGTTTATTACCGGAGGAGATCCTTCAGAAGACTCATTCGCTCTTTGCCTCCCCCCACCCAGTTTTTGGGGGCACAATATTTAAACAATATTTGTACAATATATACAGCATTTCTCCTAAGCGGTACCCAAAGCGCAGAGAAATCCGGCGGGCGAGTGGGCGTCAGAGCACCGGGGGGTGCTGGGGCGTGTGCAGGTTAAGGGCATTGGGGTGCGCGTGGCCGATCCGGTTGAGGTAATGCCGGTCCAGACACTGCACCGGCGTCAGGAACGGGCTGTGCTGCTGCGCTGGGCTCGGGAGCGGCACCGCCGCGCTGGGCAGGTAGGGGAGCCCGGGACTGCGGGCTGCTCCTGGTGGCCAGGGGAAAGGCCCGGGACCAGAGCCCTGCGGGAACACAGCAGCCTCCCCGGGGCTGTGGCCCGCGAACTCGGGCCCCGCAGGGTGCAGCTGATAGGAGAAATCCGGCTCCGGGAGTGAACCCAGCGGCGGAAAGGCAGGCTCCGCGCCCAGGCGGGCCTTGGACTGCAAGAAGGCGAGGATGCGCGCGTACTTGGTGTCCTTGGTCTCCATCCGCTCCACCGTGGTGAGGTAATGCACCAGGTTCTTCATGCACTCGTGGTAGCCATAGTGGAAGTAGTTGGCAAACTCCGCTAGAAGTTCTGCTGGAAGAAGAAGAACGCCCCTAGGAAGGACACACCCTGAGCGCCCCTTCGCCACGGGAGCCCAAGGCAGGTGCAGGGCACCTCCCATCACATTTTCAGGCCAAAAGTTCCCATTTGAGGCCTGCCCTCTCCTCTGCGCAGTCTTAGAGACTGGCAAAGCACGCACAAACGCCCCCTTTCCCTGAGAGCCTGACCCCACTCACCCCACCCGGGTGGAGCCTATGGCACCAGCCTCCCCGGAAACCAGTTCTCCCTCGCCGCCTCGCAGTCGCCGGGCCGGGAGAGGACCCTGCCCTCCAGGGGAGTGGAGCTCCAGTAGAGCTCTCGGGAACGCTCCGTCACTCCCCTCCCTGCCCCCAGGTCTCTGGGTGGCGCAGGCGCCCGGCCCACGCGTCCCATTCCCTAACCTGCGCCCACCTTTTTCCCTTCCCCGGGGAAAATCAGCAGAGTGCAGTGCTCTCAGATACTGAACAGTCATCTCGAGGATCTCCGCCTTCTCCAGCTTCCCAGAACTCTGCAAAAGGAGGAAGGGCCCCTCTCAGCGGCCCAGTGCCTGCTTGGTGGGCACTGTGGATCTGGAGAGGACCAGCGAGTGGGCGCGACTGCGGATCTGCGCCAGAGCCGCCTGAGGCTCACCTCGCGCTCAGGCCCCCCGGGGAGGGGCCCGCAAGTGAGGCGGTCTGCGACAGCAGGCTCCCGCGTCTCTGCAGAGTGGCCGCAGAGGCCTCCCCAGCGCCTGCGGCACCGGGCTCCGGGCTGCCAACGTTACCTGCTTCGCCAGGGCCATGGGCACCGTCTTGCCCAGCTCGTTCAAGCAGCGGTTGATCCTGTCCCTCCTCCGCTTTTCTATCACTTTATGCGAAACGGGGGTTCTCTGCGAACAGAGGGTTCTACGTTTAGGATGGCTTTGCACGGGAAGTAGTCAAAGGCACGACTCTGGCAGCTGCGTGCTAATCACCTCTCAAGCCGCGCACACTGCTCACGTTCGCCACGGGAAGGGAGACTCTCGGCCTGCCATACTCGGGTCAGTTGACCTCTGCCCTCTCACGCCCGCGCTGGCGCGTCCCCCTTCCAGCAACTCTACCCAGAGCTCTGTGGAGATGGCCACCAGCCTCCGGGCATGACTTCTCACTGGCTGATCACTCTCCTCCCTCGATCCCACCCCTTTCCCAAACCACTCGAGATTCCTCCAGACGCAAAGTCTCGTGTGGCCACGTCCCTGCTATCGGTCCAGCCAAGTAGAGGGTCGGTGAGTCAGACGCCTCCACCACCAGGGCGCAAGTGCCACTTGGGCTCAGCCGACTCACTTTGCGTTCCTTGAGCTTGTCTGACATCCTGGTCAGTGCGCGCCCTCGGGAGAGGCGGTGGCGAGGGGCACCCGTCCACTCTTCCGCCTCGTGTGCCTCTTCGAGTGTCCCAGGTAGACTGCAGCCTCCCAACTCCGAGGGCTGCCTTATAAAGCGGTCATCTAGGGCTCCAAGTGCATTCACGAGTTGAATTATTCCATAGGATTAGGGGAGCTGCGTTTGGAGGATGTATGCATTCAAGATCAGTTTTAAAGAAGTTAAGAAAAAAAATTTAGCAGCGGAGGGGGGCGAGTTGGGGGCAGATCAGCTTTGTTAATCCACGTGGCCCTTCAAAGGACACGTGATCGGCCCGGGAGTAACATTTGCATGGCAACAGCCCGGGCGGGAAAAGGAGGCTGTAAACTGGGGCCGGCGGGCGAGCAAGCGCTTGCAACAGTCGCGGGCGCGGAGCGCAGGGGCGCAGCGGCCCCGGGCACCGGGGGGCGAGGACCCTCACAAAACAGTGTCGCCTCTTTTAGTCCCACCGCTGAGTCTCACACGATCGCCTGTTTACAAATCCCAGCAAGCCCGCGGTCCCAGCGCCGAGTGCGTTTTAAAGCCTGTCCAGAGTCATTAAAGTAATTAAGTAAGCCTTTAATAGGCTGTTCCGCCGGGTTCAAGGGAGAGCTCTTGGAGACGGAGGCGCCCCGTTTGTTCCCAGGCTTTTCTCACACGACTTGGTGACACGTCCTTCTCCCCCCTTTTTGTTTACACCGCTTTATTTGTCCGGACATCCCGGCAGGTGTGGGGCTGCGGCTGGCACACGAGGCTCCCGCCTCGCCTCGCCCCTCCCGCCGCTGTTTGGCACGCGACGCTCCCCCCTACTCCCTGACCACGTCGCTGGCTTTCTTTTCTCCCCCCTCCGGCTCCCTCTTTGCGGGGGGAAGAGGCTCAATTTGTAGCCTATTATCCTATACGAAAATGTCCATTGAAAAGTATGAATAGTTTCATTGGGCTAAATTTTAATAATGCCAGAGGGTGGGGGAGGAGAGACTGGCGGGCGTGTGTGTGTGTGTTTGTGTGTGAAGGGGGGGTGGGAGGATTGGGGGGCAACACGGAGAAGAGTGGGCCGAGAAGAAAAGGGGGAATGCAGCTGGCCCAGACGAGCATTATGCGACGTCACCTGCGAGAGGGGGCGCCTACAGACCCCTATTCATTTGCCTAATTTTGGTCAATTTAACAAACTTCAGGAGAAATTATTGTGGCTTTGTCAGGGAGGGTGAAGCCTTCTGATCGAATTAACAGCATGTTTTGATCCGGTAAATGTCATTAGAAAGGGAGAAACAATCGCGCTTAGAGGGCTCTGAGTAATGCGCCCAAGTGGAGACGCCAAAGCGCACGGCTCACAAAGGGAGCAAGTAACTGCCACAGGGAACTTTTGTACCCGCCCATCGCCCAAGTTTTGACACAAAAAGGCATTATTTCATACTTGAATACGTTTAATCCAACGATTGTCTATTTTCTGCAAACATATTTTCACAGCATTGTTAACTTTTTATGTCTCCCTTTCGCGGGCGTCTTTTCTTAACGTTTGGGGGCGGGAGAGCGCAGACACTTTGGGCATCAATATTTGTCACTGAAAAGGGCCCCGTGAAGTTTGGGAAGTTGATCTCTTTTTTATGGTTTTAGAAAGCGAAAATATCGGGGGGAGGAGGAGGGAGGGAAGGCACAAACAGAAACGAGGGAGGAAATTTGCTGGACGGGCCCAAGGGGAAAGAGGGGGGCGGCGGCGGCTGGGAACTCTCTGGGCCGCCTGCGCCTCTGCGGGCAGTCTGGCCCTGCAGTCGGAGGCCTCCTTCCCCGGGACGGGCCTTGCTTACACTTGCGGCCTAAGATCCCACACTCTGGGGGCTCCGAGCTTTTGGGGTGTGGGTGGGCGTGAGCTTTCTTGCAGATGGAAACGATAAAAATAATTTTTGTTTTATGACCCTTTCTAGAGCCATCCAACTCTCACCCCTCTAATCTTTTCCATTTGGACACAGCTGAGACGGCTTCTGAGATTTTTCTTCTTTTCTGCCTGCCCCCAACCCTGTCTAAATTCTCTCTACTCTGCAGGGCAAAGGCAGGGACCAGCGCCCCCCTTGGGGTCATTAGACCTTGGCAGGGGTGGGTAGGCGGCTCTCCTCTCGCTGCTGGGACCTGGGAGCCTCAGGGCGCAGAGCCAGGCCTGGGGTGCCAGGCCTCGGGGAAGCCATCTGCCCACGTGCGGCGGCCTGGGAGGTGTGAGGGCTCGGTCTGCACCACGCACCCCTAGGGTGTCCCTCTCGGTCCTGCCTCCAGTCTCCTCACGACGTTTCTTTTCTGCTTCACGCCAGATTGGACACGATCCGCACCCTCCCAGGTTGCTCTGCCAGTGCGAGTGCACTCTCCGGGGTTGTCGATTTCAGGATATTCACTCGCACACAAAGGGATTAAACACGAACCCTTATCATCCAAATTAACTAACGTGAATGGGTAAAAGGGAGCGCGCACACTTCACACTCCCACCCCCATTTTTAAGCCAGTGGCCCGGGCGTTGATCCTCTTACTGCCGGTGTTAACCGCCAGCTGCAGGCACCTTCCACCGGCCAAATTTCATTCCATGCACACTGCTTAATTTCCCGGGTTTGGTCGCGGCGCTGGGCTCAAGGCTTGCCCAGGGGTAAAAGTGCCCGCGTGCAGGTGAGGGGGGCAAGGGAAGGCAGGTGAGTGGAGAAGCGGGCGCAGGTGCGCAGCCTCGCCAGCACTACCGCTTCAGGCTGGGGAAGGAAGTGTTTCCTTTTTCCCTTCCGGGCCCACAGCCTGGGTCACTCACATTGCCCAGAGTGGGCGCCTCAGAGCCGTCTTCCCTCTGCTGCTTCTGCTCAGGGCAATGATCAGGAGCTCCCTGACCCTGACGTAGTTCCACGCAAAACGCAAAACGAGAGCAGAGTAGGGAAGAGCCAAGTCTTCTGTAGCCAGCCAGCCTGCCTGTTGAGATCACAGCCCCACCGCCCAACTGGGTAAGACTTGAGGCATCGTCTTGAAATGTACTGTGCCTCAGTTTCCTCATCTGGGAAATGGAAAAAAATATGTCTGCTATGTTACCAGGTGGTCACTCCAGCGAAATATAAGTAAATATAGACAAGACACCTAAAAGAAGACTGGACCGTGCTGATAGTGGTTTTATTTTGTCTGCAAATCTCTCCTATGGTGGCTTTTCTGTGTTTTTGCTCTGTCGCCTAGGCTGGAGTGCAGTGGCATGATCTTGGCCCACTGCAACCTCCGCCTCCCAGGTTCAAGCAATTCTCCTGCCTCAGCCTCGGGAGTAGCTGGGACTGCAGGCTTGCACCACCATGCCTGGCTTTTTTTTTTTTTTTAGTAGAGACAAGGTTTCACCATGCTGGCCAGGTTGGTCTCGAACTCCTGACCTCGTGATCTGTCCGCCTCAGCCTCCCAAAGTGCTGGGATTACAGGCGTGAGCCACCCCACCTGACCTTGTTATATGACTTTCCCACTCATTTCATTTTTTCCCTCATGCCTGAGAAAGGTGTAGCCTCCCTGAAAAAGCCACAGTAATTCTTCTTGAAGTTTGTTAAATTGACCAAAATCGGGCAAATGAATGGGGGTCTTTGGGCGTCCCGGTGACATCACATAGTGCCACTGGCCAGCTGTGTACTCCACTGCATATGAGGCTGAGAAGGGCTCTGAGCACAGACCCCCTCAACATCATAGCGGTTCTCAAGGGACTCGAATATTAGCACCAAAATCAAAAGAAATCTAGGAAGCAAGACTGTTTGGAAGTTAGTGCTTATTAAATATTACTCTGCATTTAGCCTCCTGGCATCTAAGGACCTCTACTGGAGAACATAGTGATCACGAGCCGACTGTGTTTATTATCGTTATTTTTAATAGTATTTCTTTAGCTCCATAGGTTTGACATGTAGATTGCAAACACTGAAATACGAGTTCTCTTGTTTCCTTCCAATTTTTAGAAACTGAGGATTTGTGGGCTTGGGGGTGGGAGATGGATGGAAGGAAAAGAACACAGTAACTTTAGCCAAGTTGCTCTAAGACAAAGAGTTCTGGGTGATTTCGAATCCCTCCCTCCACCCTGCCTCCGATACTCAAGTAGACTTTCTAGACATCTGAACAGAACTGGAGATTTCACCAAATATGAGGAGCCCTGGCCGGGAGCGGGAAACACCAGCATGGATGGCCCTGCTGACTTCTGAGGTGCCGGGAAGACGAGGCCTGGAAGGAGCCCAACTCCTGGGCTGCTGTGAAGTGAGCAGGATCACAGGCTGCTCTCTCTGGAAGGGCCCACCAGAGCAATGGCTCCAGCACCCCACTTCACACTCGAGGGCCCTGAGGAGCCAGGAGGAGACTGGGATGCCCGATGGCAGGTGCGAGCAGCTGCCCGAAGTCTCTCATTTAGCATTTGTGGATTTGCTGAGTGAACTCCAGGGCTGACAGCCTTGGCTTCCTCCTGTCACTGCGAAGGAGGAGCTGGTCAGACTCCTGTGATTAGGGCTGGCAGCCATTCCGTGGGATACCTGCTGCCCGTGGCGTGTGTGATCATTGTCAGAGGCATCATCAGCTGTGTCTTATGCCCCCTGTACCCCTTTTCCTACCTTTCCCAAGTCCAGTGGTAATGGCACATGGTGAGCATCCACAGTTCGCTCAAGCTGGCAATTCCAGGTAGAAAGGGACTCGGTCCTGCCTGCTACAAATGTGTGCTTGAAGAAAGAAGGAATTATTCATACTGGTGGCCCCAGCGAGCTCTCTATACCACAGTCACTTCCAGTGTCCACTGCAGCAGAGTGGGTGGCATTGGTTATCCTGCTGGGCTGGCAGCGTGGGTGGCATCGGTTATCCTGTTGGGCTGGCAGCTTCTCCGGACTTTCCCTGCTCAGTACCTCTAATTCCTCTGCCCTCCCTGATCACCAGGAGTACTCTCAAACCAACAGTGATGCCACCAGGAAGAATCTGCCAGGAGATGCTTGTTGGTGCAGTCAGGTGGCAGAGAGAGGGGTCCTGGGGAACATTTGAATCTCTCTAACCACAAGGACTCACGCTGAAGGTGTCTGCTGCCCTCTGAACAACCCTAGAGACATGAGAACGCTGTATGCACAGCAAGGTGCCTTCCCAGGGCTTTTATTTTTCTCCTCTTCGTTCTTGTCTCTGAGCAGCATAGTTCTTTGCCTTCTAGCTCTCCTTTAGGTTTAGTACCTGGTAGTGAAGGTAGCAGCAGTGAAGCCACAGTTACTCATCAGCACCACGATCTGTGCAATGAGTCAAGTGCTTTCACCTTCTCTACCCTTTGGAAGGAGTATTGGAAGCATTACACACCCGCCACGAGAATCTCATGCTTCCAGAGGTTGTGTTTGTTTTCAGTAAAAACCAAGTGCCCTAATTCCCTGCTCCTGGAAATGTGGTCCTCAGAACGGCAGAATCTCACCACCTGGGAGCTCATTAGACATGCAGAATCAGGCTCGGCGTGGTGGCTCACACCTGTAATCCCAGCACTTTGGGAGACCGAGGCGGGCCGATCACTGGAGGTCAAGAGATCAAGACCATCCTGGCCAACATGGTGAAGCCCCGTCTCTACTAAAAATACAAAAATCAGCTGGATGTGGTGGCATGCACCTGTAATCCCAGCTACTCAGGATACTGAGGCAGGAGAATGGCTTGAACCCAGGAGGCAGAGGTTGCATTGAGTCAAAATCCTGCCACTGCACTCCAGCCTAGCAACAGAGCGAGACTCTGTCTCAAAAAAAAAAAAAAAAAAAAAAAAAAGCAATGCAGAATCATAGGCCTCTCCCCTGACCTCACTGAACCAGAACCTGCTTTGAACGACAGTCTCAGCTGGTGTGTGCACTGTGGAGTGTGAGCGGCACTGCTGTGGCTGAAGCTGCAGAGCACCGTGGCTACCCAATGATAAATCCCAGGTAGGAACGGCCGCCCGAGAAGGACGCTGGGAAGTCAAGGTGAAGGGAACTTCCAGGTTGACCAAACTGGAGTGAATGAACTGCATAGACTAAAAACTTCCTGTGCATAAGATGGGTTTTGCAACCCTCCTTGTTCAAACTCTCAGTAGGATGTTTCCAGGACTTCCACCTACTTCTGTGCAACAATTTATTCCTTGCATGTCCCCCTAGGGTTTGAAAGTGGTAGATGCTGCCAGGCGTGGTGGCTCACGCCTGTAATCCCAGGACGTTGGAAGGCCGAGGTGGGCGGCTCACCAGAGGTGGGGAGTTCAAGACCAGCCTGACTAACATGGGGAAACCCCATCTCTACTAAAAATACAAAAATTAGCCAGGTGTGGTGGCGCGTGCCTGTAATCCCAGCTACTTGGGAGGCTGAGGCAGGAGAATCACTTGAACCTGGGAGGTGGAATTTGTGGTGAGCCAAGATTGTGCCATTGCACTGCAGCCTGGGCAACAAGAGTGAGATTCCATCAAAAAGAGAAAGATAGAAGAAGAAAGAAAGAGAGAAAGAGAGAGAGACAGAGAAAGAAAAAGAAAAAGAGAATACTTTTATTAGATGCTCAGAAATGGTTGTTTTGTTGTTTTTTGTTTTTGAGACAGAGTCTTGCTCTGTCGCCCAGGCTGGAGTGCAGGGGTGGTGAGATCATAGCTTACTGAAGCTTTGAACCATTGAGCTGAAGCAATCCTCCTGCCTCAGCCTCTGAGTAGCTAGGATTATAAGCACATGCCACTGTGCTGGCTAATTTTTAATTTAATTTTTTTTTTGTATGGACAGGGTCTGATCTCAAACTCCTGGCCTCGAGCATCCTCCCACCTCAGCTTCCCAAAGTGCTAGGATTATAGTCCTGAACCATCTTGCCTGGCCTTGGGTAGTTTTGTTGATTGAAGGAAAACTGGGGGAGGGACTTCAAGAATTATTTTGGCAGCAATTTTGAAGCTATTTCTTTAGGCAGTCTCTCACTTGGTCATATTTTACAATTTATTTTTGGACTTTTTTTTTTAGACAGAGTTTCATTCTCATTGCCCAGGCTGAAGTGCAAGGGCATGATCTCAGCTCACTGCAACCTCTGCCTTCTGGGTTCAAGTGATTCTCCTGCCTCAGCCTCCTGAGTAGCTGGGATTACAGGCATGCGCCACCGTGCTCAGCTCATTTTTGTATTTTTAGCAGAGAGAAGGCTTCACCATGTTGGCCAGGCTGATCTTGAACTCCTGAACTCAAGTGATCCACCTGACTTGACCTCCCAAAGTGCTGGGATTACAGGTGTGAGCCACCAAGCCTGGCCTATTTTTGGTCTTTAAAAGGCACTCAGGGCCAAGCAGTGGCCTGCACCTATAATCCTAGTACTTTGGGAGACTGAGGCAGGAGGAGGGCTTGAGCCTAGGAGTTTGAGACTAGCCTGAGCAACATAGTGAGACCCTGTCGGTAAAAAAAAATTAAAAATTAGCCAGGCATGGTGGTGGTGCATGCCTGTAGTCCTAGCCACTCAGAAGGCTGAGGTGAGAGGATCAGTTGAGCCTAGGAATTAGAGGCTGCAATGAGCCATGATTGCACCACTGCACAAGTGAGACTCTGTCTCTAAAAAATAAAATAAAAGCACTAAGCAGAAGGAGGATAAATAGACTGATTGAGAGAGAATACTTCCAGGGACTCAGCAGAGAGCTGGAGGTGCTGCTCTCCACATTTTAATGTCACCTAGAAAGCGTGTTGCAGGTGCCGTGAATTGTGTCCATTATGGGCTCTGATTATTTTAGGCCATTGGCTTTTCCCTTTGGGCTGACATCTACAACTCCTTGCACTGTGTCAACTGCAGCAACCATCCAGGAGTCACCGCCCTGCAGAGCTTTGGCTTACTGTGTTGAGGGGCATTCTTTTTTGGGGGGGACAGAGTCTCTCCCCATCACCAGGTTGGAGTACAGTGGCACCATCTTGGCTCACCGAAGCCTCCACCTCCTGGGTTCAAGCGATTCTCCTGACTCAGCCTCCTGATAATCTGGGATTACGGGCGCCCACCACCACACCTGGCTAATTTTTTGTATTTTTAGTAGAGACAAGGTTTTGCAATATTGGCAAGGCTGGTCTTGAACTCCTGACCTTGTGATCCACCCACCTCGGCCTCCCAAAGTGCAGGAATTACAGGCGTGAGCCACCTCGCCTGGCCGAGGGGCTTTCTTTTATGGTTCTCAGGGAGGTGAAGTCAGCACTTCACAGAAAGATTTCACCTGCTTTATGGGGCTCATTTTCACAGACAACTGAGGTGTATGTTGCTGAAAATTGATTATTATAAACTGCCTCAAATGTGGGGCATCTGGGGACAAGGTTCAGGTTTAGGAGAAATGTAGATTACAGTCACTTGGGTAAGGGTTGCCGTTTTATGGGAGGACCCAAGCTGCAGGCATTGGACACGCCACCAGCCAGTGCCAGCAGGTGACTGCTCTAGAACTGGCTCTGGGAATGCCACTCCTCCTCGCTGGCACCCTGCTGCTGTCATCGTTCACTTCCCTCCAGAATTCAGCATTTACTGTGTGCCAGGCACTGGATGGGAGGGCCTTGGAACCACTGGGAGCAAACGTGGAGCTTCCGCACTTACAGATCCCCGCGTGTGGGCAGAAGAGCCATTCTAAGGAGATAGCCTTTGGGGGCAGCCCTACACCTAAGCAGGCCAATGTGCCTCGTTTGTTTCTGCAGTGGCCTCAAATTGGACCCCACTGCTTACATTTTCCATTCACTTCATGTTCTTACGTGAATCTAACCAATTCGAGATTAATTTGAGAATTACAAATTCCCTCCTTTAAAAACTGAATTGCCACTGGGAGCGTGAAGAAGCGCTATTAGGGTGAACTGACTAATGAGATTGGTCGTTCTGACACCAAACTGATGAACACCACTGAGAAACAAGTTGTGATTGGGACGAAGGTAATTTTGAGGATCTGGCTTCCTGAGGCGGCTCTAACAGATGCCCACAGAACAGACATGTATTCTCTCGCGGTCAGGACGTTCGAAGTCTGGAACCTGCAGCCCCGGGCTGGAGTCACGGCGTCAGCCGGGTCGCCTCCCTTTGGGGCTTCAGAGTAGAATTCATTTCTTGCGCCCCCAGCCTCTCGGCTGTTGGCATGCATGGCTTGTGGCCGCATCGCCTCATTCTCTGCCTCTGGCATTGCCTTCTCCTCTGCCGAGCCCCAAACCTCCTTCTGCTTCCCTCTTAGAAGGATGCTTCAGGCTGCATTTAGGGCCCACCAGGATACTCTCTCCATTTCAGAGTCCTGAACTTCATATCCACAAAGCCCTTTTTAGCCATGTAAGGCGACATTCACCAGTTTCAGGAATCAGGACCTGGATGCCTTTGGGGAGGGTCATTATTTAGCCTCCTGCACTGGGGGAAGTGCCATGGTAGAAGCTGAGCCACCATTTGTGAGACCCCGAGGCCAACAGAAAGGGCAGAGCATGGACGAGAGGAAGAGGCAGCGGGAGGTGAAAGGAAAACGTCTTGTTTCAAAGCTTGGGCAGAGCTGTCCCTCTCCTCCTTTCCCCCTTCCCCATCTCCTTCTTTGTCCCTTCTCATCCCTCTTACATCACAGGACCTCTTGTCCCCCAGTCTCAGAACTGTGGCTGCTGTAAGATATTTATGCTGCATTATGTTGTCTTAGTTCACTAACCTATGGCCCTCTTTGCCATTTACAAACACACACATGCGTGCACGCACGCACACACGCACACATGCACACACAGGCACGCATACACACACACGTGCACACGCGCACAATGCCTCTGTCTCACAGCTAGCCGCTCATCCAGATCCAGTCCTTCCCTAGCGCCACCCACATCCCCTCTTTTTCTAATTGCCGCTGGGCTTTTGAACGTGTCGTGCTCATGGTGGCCAGGACCTGGGATTGAGAGATCTGGATAAACGTGGTGACTCTGCTTACTCAGTAGTCTTGGGTAACTTGCTGAGCCTGTTTCTGCAACCATGAAGCAGCGATGATGGCCCCCCTTTGTCCCCCACCCCGGGCCTGCTGAGATGACTCAGTGCAGCGGTGCCTGTGAAGTGCCTGGCATCACACCTGGACCACAGGAGGGGCATAGGGGCTCAGACGCCCATGTGTTGATCTGGGAGAGCACCTGCTAAATCCTGAAACGGTGCTGGACCCCGTATAACGTGGGGCAGAAAGCAGTCGCTGCCTTTCAGGGCTTGATGCAGTGAGGCAGACACAGGAAGGGAAGCTAGTATAAGCCGGCAGGAGGTGGGTGGTGATGGAAAGAACAAGGGAAGGCTTCCTGGAGGAGGTGTTTCATGAACTGAGTCCTGAGGAATTAGAGTATTAGAGTATTAGTTTTCTAGAGCTGCTGTAACAAATCACCAGAAACCTGGAGACTGAAATGCTGCAGACGTATCCTCTCACGGTTTTGAGACCACAAGTCAAAAGCCGAGGCAGTGGCAGGGCCATGCTTCCTCTGCGGCCTTCAGGGGAGGTTTCACTCCTTGTCACCTCCAGCCTCTGTTGGCTCCGGGGCTGTCGGTTTGCAGCAGCATCACTCATCTCCCACCTCTGGCCCCACCTGGCTTCTCCCTTCTGTGTGCCCGTGTCCTCTTTTCCTGCTCAGTGGTCCTTGCCATTGGATTTATGCTGCCCAGGTAAGCCAGGATCCTGAGATCATCTTGAGATCCATAATTTAATCACATCTGCAAAGGCCCTTTTCCCAAATCAGCTCACATTCTCAGCTTCCAGGTGGACATACCTTTGCAGTGAGGGAAGGCAGGAAATCGTTCGACCCCCTGCAGTGGGGAACAGGCACCGCAGAAAGGCAGGCAGGAGGGAAGGGGGTGCTTCCAGGACAGGGTTTAGCACCAGGAGAGGAACAGGGACATGAACCAGCTCTTTGATCTTGGGAAACAGCGTGCGCTCTTACTAGGTCTTGAAATGCGAGGGAGAGTGTGGTAGAAACTGAACGAAGGGTCAAGTCGGGGCGGGGGTTGGGGTGGTGAACTTGGCACCAAGGATCTTAACTTCTTTGTGCCACAGTGGTTCAGGTAAAAACCATGAGGTTCTGAATCAGGGTGAAGGGTGGACTGAGCCTGTTGGAGAGAGAAAATTGGAAGAGTCGTGGGAAGGATTAAATATGGTGGGAGAAGAATAGGGAAGATGATTGCTGGATTTCTGGCCTGGGAATGGACGCATTGGTGACTCCGTTGATTGATATTGGCAATAAGGAGGAAGACAAAGTCATTCTCAGGGGTCCACCCTGAGCTCAAAGGAGAAGGTCAGGGTACACAGGACGGGATCCTGGTGGGCCGTGATGGACAAAGAGAGTAGCTGAAGGACACACGAGGAAGATGGATGGGAAGCAAGGAGAAGGAGGGCCCTGTAGGCTAGTAGGCTAGGATATCTAGGGGCCAACGTGGGGAGTTGGAGGCGGGAGAATCACTTGAATCCGGGAGGCAGAGGTTGCAGTGAGCCCAGATCATGCCGATGCACTCCATTTTTCAGGGGGTGGGTATGTATATATGGACAGGGGGTATGGGAGAAGATGGCTCATTTAATTTTGGATATATTGATTCTAAAGTTCAAATGGACACCCCGTTAATGGATGCCTGGAAGATAGCTGAGATGTAAACCTGAAGGCCAGAGTGCAGGACCGGCAGTGTGACAGTGTGTGAAATCACTTCAAAAGAGCTCAAATGAGCTGGGGGTGGTGGCCCCTGCCTGTAATCCCAGCACTTGGGGAGGCCCAGGCAGGAGGATCACATGAGTCCAGGCATTCAAGACGAGCAATATGGCAAGATCCCATCTTTACGAAAACAGTTTAAGAATTAGCTGGCCGTGGTGGTGTACAACTGTGGTCCCTGCCACTCACTGGGAGGCTGAGTTGCGAGCCCTGCTTGAGCCTGGAAGGTCGAGGCTGCAGTGAGCTGTGATGGCACCACTGCACCCCAGCCTGGGTGACAAAGTGGAAGTGTCCCAAAACCACAACAGCAGTAACAACAGCAACAACAAGAGCTCAAAGGAGAAGGTCAGGGTGACCGGGATAGAATCCTGGGGGACCCTGATGGACAAGGAGAGTAGGTGAAGGACGTCACCAGGAAGATGGATGGGAAGGAAAGCGAAGGAAAGAGAGAGAGCTCGGAAGGCTGCCAGGATACTCAGGAGCAGAGGCTCAGGCGGCTTCAGGAAGGAAGAGAGGGTCAGCAGCATCTGGAAGGAGAGGTACAGAAAAGGTTTATAGGGTTCTAAAGACCCATTGGATTGAACATGGAGGTCATCATTAAAATCTATGTTTCTGGTCAGGAGCGTGGCTCACGCCTGTAATCCCAGCACTTTGGGAGGCCGAGGCGGGCGGATCACTTGAGGTCAGGAGTTTGAGACCTGCCTGGCCAACATGCTGAAATCCTATCTCTACTAAAAATATAAAAATTACCTGGGCATGGTGGCAGTGCCTGTGGTCCCAGCTACTCAGGAGGTTGAGGCAGGAGAATTGCTTCAACCTGGGAGGTGGAGGTTTCAGTGAGCCAAGATTGTGCCACTGCACTCCAGCCTGGGCAACAGAGCGAGACTCTGTCTTAAAAAGAAAAAAAGTCTATGTTTTGAAGACCACAGAAATAGAAAGGGAGGCTCAGACTCTGTTTCCTTTCTTTCCTAGACCTGAACTTTGAAGAAATATGAGTGCCTTCAGGCAATGAATTCGGACTGTCCGCTAGAAAGGACAGCCCTGTGCTCACCTGCCAGCTGGAGCTGAATGTTCTGATAGATCTGGGACAGCGGAGGGGACTGGCGCCCTGCACGGGGCGCTGGTGGTGCCCTCCTGCTGTTCTTTCTCATAGGTATTCATGACAATGGTCAGGTGCAGAAACGGCTCTTACTCCTCCGGGCACTAAGCTGCTCTTCACTCATTTAATCCCCACGATGGTGGGATGGGCAATGTGTTTATTACACAGAAGAAAACTGAGGCTTGGGAACTCAAGGACACTTGACTCCAGGGCACATAAGTTTATGTGGTAGAGCGGGAAACCAGCTGAGGCTGATCTGACTCTAAAACTGTGTCCCTTCTGGCAGTGTGCTGGCCTTGCTGTCGCTTCAATCCAACTGAGATTAGAAGTCATGGGAGGGACTTTCCAGCCAAGAGACCTACACTCACCTCCCAAAGCAGGGAGCATGGTCTCAGTACACCTGGGACCTTGGAGATGCGCTGTCAGTACACCTGGGACCTTGGAGATGCGTTGTCAGTATACCTGGGACCTTGGAGATGCGTTGTCAGTATACCTGGGACCTTGGAGATGCGCTGTCAGTACACCTGGGACCTTGGAGATGCGCTGTCAGTATACCTGGGACCTTGGAGATGCACTGTCAGTATACCTGGGACCTTGGAGATGCGTTGTCAGTATACCTGGGACCTTGGAGATGCGCTGTCAGTATACCTGGGACCTTGGAGATGCGTTGTCAGTATACCTGGGACCTTGGAGACGCGTTGTCCTTCTTATCATGCCCAAAGGTACAAGTTACCCCAAAGTCAGCAAATGTTCAAATTCAGTCTGCTCTAGCCATTTCTGATATTCTTTTACACACCAGAAGCCTTTTGACAGCACACATTTCTAGAGCCCATCACAGACCTAAGACTACTAAAAAGAATCTCTGTGGATGTGACTCTGGAATCTGTATCATAAAAGGAAAGAAAAAGAAAGAAAGAAGAAAGAGAGAGAGGGGAGGACGGAGAAAGCAAGAAGGAAGGAAAAAGGAAGGAAGGAAGGAAGAAGCAAGGAAGGAAGAAGGAAGGAAGAAGGAAGGAAGAAGGAAGGAAGAAGGAAGAAAGGAAGGAGGAAGGAAGAAGGAATGAAGAAGGAAGGAAGAAGAAAGGAAGAAGGATGGAAGAAGGAAGGAAGAAGGAAGGAAGGAAGGAGGAAGGAAGAAGGAAGGAAGAAGAAAGGAAGGAAGGAAGAAGGAAGAAAGGAAGAAGGTAGGAAGAAGGAAGGAAGGAAGAAGGAAGAAGGAAGGAAGAAGGAAGGAAGGAAGAAGGAAGGAAGGAAGAAGGCAGGCCGGCCCCTCAGGTGATTCTGGTGCACAGTGCAATGCACTGGTCCGTGGTCCTGCATTTATTTGATACCACTGCTATTCAGCGGCTCGTTGATAATTCAAGTTTATGTGTGGTTATGTATTGACATTAGACATTGGCAGTTGGTTAGAATAATGAGCAAAAGTTTTAAAAAACATTTTAATCATTTTCTGGTTATTTATCAATAAGGCAATCTTTGGTCTCTTTTCTCTGTATTAGGACAGCTTGACTCCGTCACCCCTTAACATATTGGCTCAAGAGTAAAGTCTGTTCATTAATGGATAAAGAAAATGTGGTTCTTGGGCAGGGTGCAGTAGTTCACGCCTGTAATCCCAGCACTTTGGGAGGCTGAAGCGGGTTGATCCCCTGAGGTCAGGAGTTTGAGACCAGCCTGGCCAACATGGCAAAACCCCGTCTCTACTAAAAATACGAAAATTAGCCGGGCGTGGTGGTGGGCGCCTGTAGTCCCAGCTACTCAGGAGGCTGAGGCAGGAGAATTGCTTGAACCAGGAGGGGCGGGGGTTTCAGGGAGCTGAGATCTGCCGCTGTACTCCAGTCTGGGCGACAGAGTTTGTAAATAACCACAATGATTGAAGTCATGACCGTAGAGAGTAGACGGATGGTGACCAGAGGCCGGGAGGGGCAGTGGGATGGGGCGCGGGGGGTGGAGAGGCTGATAGATACAAAAGCATAGTTAGAATGAGTGAGACGAAGCCTTTGACAGCATTGCAGGGTGACTACAGTCAACGATAATTTATTGTACACTTCAAAATAGCTGAACGCGTATAACTCGATTGTCACACAGCGAAAGAACACGTGCCTGAGAGGATGGGTACCCCACTGACCCTGAAGTGACCATCATGAGTTCTGTGCTTGTTTCAAAATCTCGCACCCCAGAAATATATGCATCTGCTCCGTACTCACAAAAAGGAAACTAAAGAGTAAAGTCTGCGCAGCCACTGTAAAGCTTGCCCCAGTGCAGGGCTCGCTTTGAGAAAAGATGAAGGCTCTTCGCGCTCTGTTCTGTGATCGTGGAGCTGGGAGCCGCGAGCCGGTGCTGAGCCTCCCTCAAGATGTGGGCGCATTTGGATCCATCGAGGGTTGGCTGGTGCCCTCTAGTGGTTGAAGCTGCCCAACAGCTTCTAAGGAGAGGCTGGCTTGAGAGGAAACTGCATTGATTGGCTGGTGGAGACCCGGCTGTGTCTTGGAGGGACGCCTGGCCTCTGTCTCTGGCTGCAGTGTTTTAATGCATAAGCAGGAAGACTGGATGACGGTGTGGGTGGGGGTGGACAGGGAGTCGATATGGCCACAGGGCTGCCCAGTCCAGTCCTGGGTGCGTGTGCCTGCGGGCCACACAGGGCTGTCCCCTCTGCTGGCCTGTGAGTGCTCTGAGCCCAGGGCCTTGGCTTGCCCCTCGCACCTGGTACAGTGCCTGGCATGGAGGGAGTGCTGATAAACGTTTGTTTAAAGGTAGGTTGGGCTTGATTGTGTGTGCTCAGGAGGTGGCGGGGCAGGAGTGCGTCTTGTGAAGTGGAGCTGGGCATGGCAGCCCCTGGCACCAGAAGCACACTTGAGAGTGGGTGGCACGCTGTCTACGAGGAGCAAACACGCTGATTCCAATGTCTGCCCTGATGCTTGGTGGCCCTGGGATCCTTCAGCTCCCAGCATCCTCGGGCACGTTCTGCCTGTGGGAGTAGTGCCAGGCTCCGTGGGGCAGAGTCTCTTGGAAGCCAGGCTGCAGGAGGTCGGTTCTCCTCCAAGGGCCTTTGTTCCTGCTCAGCCGTCCCCTGGTGAGAGCTGGCACAGTTAGTGGAAAGGGCACGGGCTGCCCGGGGCTGGTGCTGACTTTCCACTGGTGCAGTCTGACCTTGAAAAGTCCCTTCCCCTGGGATTTCCTTTCCCGCCGAGAAAGGCCCCTCTGGGATGCGTGTGGTCACAGCCAGGCCTTTCAGCTTCGCTCTACTCCTCCTGCGACCTGCAGCTGATGGGACCCCTGGCACTCCTGGGAGAAACCACGGGGAGAGAGACATGCACAGGAAGAAAAGAAGAGGGGAAAGTAGGAGGGAAGGGGAGAGGCATGAGAGAGAAGCAAAGGAGGGAGGGAAAGGAAGAGAATGGGGAAGGTAGACACATCATGAGCAGATTTCGTGACTTCACAGTTACCAAGTACTGCTTTTACTTGGGGTGACGGTTAATTTTTGTGTTAACTTGGCTGCACCCTGGTACCCAGATATTTGGTCAAACCCCAGCTTCGGTGTTGCTGCGAAGGTATTTTAAAGATGAGACTAATATTTAAATCAGCAGACTTTGAGTAAAGTAGGTTGTCCTCCCAGTGTGTGTGGGCCTTGTCTAATCAGTTGAGGGCGTGAAGAGAAAAAGGCCTTGAGGTTCCCTGAGGAGAGGGAATTCTGCCTCCACACCCACTTCCTTGGCACTCAAGCTGCAACTGCAGCCCTTCCCTAGGTCTCCGGCCTGCCCACCTACCCTGCAGATTTTGGGCTTCCCAAGCCTCCACAGTCCTGAGCCCAATCCTGAAGATAAATCTCTGTCTGCTACTGCATTCGCTATTGGATAGTGGGATAAGCAGACCCAGTTGTGAGGAGCACGCCGTCCAGTGGGAGAGACTCAGCCACCTCGGTGTCCTGCACTGGGTGAGAGGTTTGGTGACAGATCCGGCAGAGACACGGGGGAGGGATGACTGGGGAGCAGCCGTGGTCAGAATGGACCTCAAGAGGGGTGGCGCTGAGGGGAGCCTTGGCAGGAGGATTGTGCAAAGAAGGGCCTGGCGGCGTGGGAGAGCGGATGGGGAGGCCTGTGAGGTCTGAGCGGTGTCCCCAACCCTCTCCACTTGTGTCTGCGCTGACTTCTCAGCTCGGCTGTCACTGCCTTGGAGAAACCTGACGTCTCTACTTGATCGAAGCCCCTAAGATGTGGTCCCCTAGCATCAGGTACCTTTGTTGTCACACACAGTCACAGTTAATGTTTATTTGAGGGATTATGTGATAAGTAATCCGTATCTGAGGCCAGAATGGATTCGAAGAGCTTGCTACTGGCCTTGGGTGAAAGAGTTAGGGGCTCAAGACCCGTGAGAGAAACAATGAGGGTGGAAATAGTGGGGGCTGCCTTGATGCTGAAAAGGGCATGGACTAGACAGCTGTGGGGGACCCGGGTCTGTCCCATCGGGGGCACAGACCGTCTCTTTCATGTTTATTATTTTTCCTCCAGAACCTAGTGTGGTGGCTGGCAGAGAGCAAGGACTGAAGAATGTTGGTCGAAAGGATGAAGGAACGACGGATGGATGTCCTTCCGGGCACACATGGTGCTTCCTAAATAGTAGGGGCGACACGCGCGAATGGATCCGTGGCATCCCAGCGTTGTGTCTCAGTGACAGCCATGGCTGCTGGAGCGTTGCAGCCAGGGCTGGGGCATCATGAGGCTTCCGTGTTCCATGCCGCATTCTAAAGGCTGCTGTGTGACCTCAGAGCCACCAGATGCATGCACACAGAGAGGTGTCCTGCGCATGCCAGGTGTGGGAAGTTCCTAGTTCCCTTTGCCTGGTTTCATTTTGGGACTGCAGGCCGAGGGTATGCCCTTCCTCCAACTCGGTCTGGGAGTGAATCCTGACACATACCTGGTTTGCAGTATGTGCCAGGGGTGTGCTTAGGCACTCACCCACGTTATCTTATTTAATATTCATAATTCTTTGAAGAGGCACAATCTTAATTTTCCAGCACAGGAAACCAAGACAATAAGGCTAATGACTTTCCCAGGGTCACTTGGCTGGTAAACCCTGGAGTGGGGAGTGGCATCCTGCAGGCTTAAAACCCTTCTCTTTATGCCAGTGGGTCTCGACCTGGGCCACCCACTCCAGTCCCCTGGGGAGCTTTCCTCCAGGCCCAGGCCTGTGACATTAGACCCTCTGGGGCGGGACCCAGAATGAGAGGCTATCAGAGCTTCGAGTGTTTCCCGTCCACAGCCAGGGTTGAAAAGCACTACCCCACAGCCTCAGCCCCCACCTGTGTCTCTTCAAATCCAGATTCCTGGGGTTGGGTGTGGCAGCTCATGCCTGTAATCCCAGCATGGTGGGAAGCTGAGGTGGGCAGATCACGAGGTCAGGCGATCAACACCATCTTGGCTAACACAGTGAAACCCCATCTCTACTAAAAAAAGGAAAAAAAAAATTAGCCAGGTGTGGTGGCACGTGCCTGTAGTCCCAGCTACTCAGGAGGCTGAGGCAGGGGAGTCGCTTGGTCCCGGGAAGTGGAGGTTGCGGTGAGCCGGGACTAGGTTGTGTTTTCCTATCTGCTTCTCTGTCTTCTGCACTAGCTTGAGAGCCCCTTGATACTGGGCTTTGCCTTACTCACATTTGCATTCCCTGACCCGGCATTGCCCAGCACCACGTGGCCACACAGCACGCATTTACCAAACCAGGAAGAACTAAGGGACTACATAAAGCACAGACTCTGACTCCAGACTGCAAAAACAGAATGCCAGAGGACCGGATGCAGTGGCTCACACTTGTAATCCCAGCACTTTGGGAGGCCAAGGTGGGTGGATCACCTGAGGTCAAGAGTTCAAGACCAGCCTGGCCAACATGGGGAAAGCCTGCATCTACTAAAAATGAAATAATTAGCCAGGTGCGGTACTGCATGCCTATAATCCCAGCTGCTCAGGAGGCTGAGGCACGAGACTTGTTTGAACCCCAACGGTGGAGGTTGCAGTGAACCGAGATTGTGCCACTGCACTCTAGGCTGGGTGACAGAGTAAGACCGTCTAAGGAAAACGCAATGCCAGGGAGTTCGGTAGGATGGCCCTCCTCCTTGCTGGAACGCCTCACTCTGGGTTTTCACCACACCACTCTGGTCTTTACAGTATTTCTGGCCTCTTCTCAACCTCTTTTGTGAATTTTTGATGTTGCCTCTGCTGTCCTTTAAATCTGTGTCCCCAGGGTTCTGGCGTTGCTATCCAGCTTCTTTGTCTACTCTTCCTACTCAGCATTAAGTACCTTTGCTCACAAGCAGGTGTTCACCCGTCACCTCCCTGCTCTTTATGCTGAGTTCTCTCCTGCTCTTTCTCTGGAGACCTCCCTCCTGACCCCCAGACGTGCTTCCCCACTTGGCTCTACTCTTGGCAGATCCATCACATTCAGCACTTCAGGCCCGTGTCCGTCTTCTTCCTCTCCACACCCCGGGACACGCCAGGATTTCTGTCCTGCATCTCACAACTCAGTGGATTGCAACATGGCAGGCAACCGCCCAGAGAGAAAAGCAATGTTGCAGGGGCTTCCTTTCCCCCACGTTCCAACACCGCTGACACTTTCTCTTAAATATACTCACCCCTGCCTGCCCTCTAAGCAACCCTTCTCCTCACCCGAGTCGTGCTGCCACAAGTTTGGTTCAGATGCGGAGAGGCAGTGGGCTGATTTCAAGCCTCCTGCTTCCATTCATTCTCTCCCCGTCCATGCTGGCCTTCAAGAACACCCGAACACATCTTTGTGTCAGATCCACAGATCGGATCATGCTTTCCTCAACAGAACTTGTCCTGAGCTCCCCATGGGCCCTAGGACAAAGCCTCACATCTCTCCCCTGGGCCCAAGGCCCTTCATGGAGGTCCTTGCTGTGGTGTCCTCCATCCTGCAGTCTATGCTCCCGCAGCACGGACTTGCTGGCCACACTCGCTGCTGAGAGCACCCCTCTTCCATTTGTCTGTCTAGCAGATGCTTCCTCTTCCAAAGGACTCAGCTCTGATGTGCCTTCTGAGAGGTGCCACAGAGACCTTGGCATGCGCCTCCCACGGCCCTTCCATCACCGCTCCACTGCACGGGTCGCCTGCAGTGAGTCACTTATTCTCAAGTCTGACAGTAAGCCCCTGCAGACCAGATGCCACATCTTCCCACAGGTACACCCCAAGTGTCTAAAGCAGTGCCTAGGACCTTGCTAATGCCCAGTAGATGTTTGCCAGGATGGATGTGGCGTCCCAAACTCCTTGTTAGCTGTTGCCTCTTTCTCTGTTGCAAACACAGCTTCCATGTCCAGATCTCGAGGGCCTGTCCCACATCACAAACGTGTTTTCTTTCCCTCCTTCTCCTTTCCTCACCATGTAGGTGTCCCTTCTCCAACCTCTCTGTTGGGAGAAAATTCTCTCTTGTGTCACATCTTGAATTTTTCCTCCCTCTATGTCCTCTTAACACCGGGCTTGCCAGGCAGCGCCTGTAATCCCAGCACTTTGGGAGGCTGAGGCAGGTGGATCCCGAGGTCAGGAGTTCGAGACCAGCCTGGCCAATATGGTGAAACCCTGTCTCTACTAAAAATACCAAAATTAGCCGGGCACGGTGGCGCACACCTGTAGTCCCACCTACTCAGGAGACTGAGGCAAAAGAATCGCTTGAACCTGAGAGGCGGAGGTTGCAGTGAGCCAGGTCGTACCACTGCACTCCAGCCTGGGTGACAGAGTGAGACTGCGTTTCAAGAAAACAAAAACAGAAACAAAACAAAAAAAGTACCTGGCTTGTTCTGTGAAAATGTCCTCTGAAGTCCCCAGCCCAGCACAGCTCTGAAGCGGAACCTGGTGCCAGGGTTGTGGGGGTTCTCTGGCCTGCTGTGCCCCTTGCTGGGTTGACCTCAGCTAATGGGCTTTTTGTATCCCAGTGCCAACTCTTGGTTGGCACTATTTCCTTTTCTAGTCTTGGTTTTGAGTTTCTTCTTCTGACATTTAATTACCGGGAAGAAAAGAGGGAGGGACATATTTTCTCGGAGAACTCCATTATTATAAAATCATTGTGCCTGGTGTCAGGGGTGTGGCACCCACAGGGACATGGCTGGATGCTGCTGTAGCTGGTTCTTGCTTCCCCGTCACGCCGGCCTTCTCTGCAGGGGTCAATGTCCTTCTACTGACCCCCTTCCCAACTCTCCCCAGACTCTTAATTTTTATCTCAATCAGGCTGGAGAAAGATATTCTGATCTCCAAATTGGGACACTCAACCAAAGAGGTTTTATTCTTTGTGAATTTGTTTGCATAATAAGCCTTAACAAGCATTATAATTATGTTGCATTTAGGTGATCTCTATAATAATTTTACTGAAAAAACATAAATGGTACTAAATTGGAATTGTTTGAGAAAATATAGACTGTAAGGTTGCTGAGGCGAGTAAACCCACTGCAGAAAGAGGATCTGAAATGGGGGAGAAACAGAAGACTCTATTTTAGCCATATTTTCCAGTAAGAGACATTCCAAAGCTTAATTCAATCAAAACTGCTTTTGTATTAATCAAGTGTGTTGCATGTATTATCTATCATTTAAAACAGTTTCCAAATACATTAGAAAGTGAGAAATGACAAGGTCCGTGACAGGATTTCCTACTACAGCTGTCACTGTGTATTCACCGACCGCGTGTTGGCCTAATTGGCCTAATCAACTCATTCTTACGCATTGAAAATTAGCTGGACTGACTCCATTTTAACTTCTTCACTTATAGTTTCCTCCCCCCACCCCACCCCCCCACCCCCACATCAAGTATGCATCTGGGGCAGGATGACACCAATGCATTCCTCTACCGATAAGACACTGAGCCAAGCGGTGACAGCAGCCCTGGGAATGCTCATGTTGCCAAGTGCGGTGGCTTACACCTGCAACCCCAGCACTTTGGGAGGCTAAGATGGGCAAGATCGCTTGAGGCCAGGAGTTGAAGACCAGCCTGGCCAACATGGTGAAACCCTGTCTCTACCGAAAAATACAAAAATTAGCCAGGTGTGGTGGTGTGAGCCTGTGGTACCAGCTACTTGGGAGGCTGAGGTGGGAGAATCACTTGAACCCGGGAGGCGGGGAGGTTGCTGTGAACCGAGAATCGCGCCAGAGGGAGACTCTGTCTCAAAGAGAAAAACAAAACCCAAAACACTTAATAAACAAATATAGCAGTTGATAAAGTTCACAATGCCTTCAGCTGCTTTTGATGCTTTCAACAGCCTGAGTCTGTTTTACAGTTTTAGTTATAATTTAGTACTGTAGTTCTAATTTAGAGGTGGTGGTTCTACACTAGCCTCTATGTAGCCTGCTCATTGAATGTCAATTTCCTGTGTGTTTCACATTTCAGATTCTGTGAGTCCTCTTTTGCATAAAACATAAGCCAAATATTCATCTGATAGACTATTTTAACAAATCTGTGGATGGGGGAGATAAAAAGGCAATCGATTAAGTGGCGAATATGCCATTGGAAGAAAGAAATGCAACTTGTCATCATGATCACTTCCACACCGCCTGCGGGGCTTGCAAGGACCATGCGACCATCTTGGGTGGGAATAGGTCCTTCATAACCTTCATAACACTTCATAACCTAATCCCTAACCCTTCACTGTCAAATCTGAAGCGCAGGTAGTGGCTTCATCTGAAACTGTTAAAGCACATCTCAAGTCAGAATGAATTCCTTACAGGGCAAGGCATCTGAAGATAGTGTCTCTGGCTTAGTTGCTCTTTTGTTTGTTGAAGATAGGATACTGGGTGACATTTGATTCAGATAATTGGGTCAGAACTCAGCTCTGTGATGTCCTGTGCAGCTCTGGTCTCCTGTGACTTCTCAATGCAGGTGCTGAAGAGGCCCTCAGCAAATGAAAAAACTGAGGCAGCCAGACAGGCCAGCAAAGCTAATTAAAGTGGTTTCCAAGCGTTCCAGAACATGTGGGAGAAAATACACCCTTGGAAATGTTGAAATGTTTTATAAGCAAGTCCTTCCAGTTCCCAGGCAGCTCCAACCTGCTTGGGTCTCGTTTTACCTGACGGCTCAGCTTCAATGCTGCCAAGGAAAACAGTCATTGAAAGCCATACAGGTGAGGCGTGGTGTCACAAATCAGTCACTCCCTGCTTCTTGCCACAGGGACAAATTGATGATGCTGCAGGAGACACAGATGCCCTTACCTCTGAGTGGGAGACTGACATGGCCCCATTCCCTCCATATGAAGCTGTGACAGAGGACAATGGACAATGCTTGGAGGAGACCTCTGGGTGGTTCCCAGCAGTGTGGGGTGACCCAGCTGCATACATGAGCCAGTCACACCACCCAGGCTCCCTGTCACCAGCACTCACCTTATATGGGCAGCACAACCTGCTGAGTGGACTGAGATATTCTCATCAGACTGCATGTATTCATTTTCTATCGCTTCTGTAACAAATTACACCAACTTGCTGGCTTCAAATGACACAAATTTATTCAGAAGTCCAAAATCGGTTTCATGGAGCTAAATGTTGGCAGGATTGGCCTCCTCTGAAGGCTCCAAGGGAGAATGGCTTTGCCTTTTTCAGTTTCTAAAAGTCACCTGAATTCCCGGACTTGTGGCCCCTTCCTCTGCCTTCAAACTGTCCCTCTGGTCTCTGCTACCATCATCACAGTCTCTGCTCCTGTTCTGTGGTCAGATCTTCCCGCCTCCTCATAAGGACCCTTGTGATGACACTGGGCCGACCTAGATAATACAGGAGCATCTCCCCATCTCAAAATCCACAGCTTCATCACACCTGCAATCTCTTTTGCTATATAAGGTGACATATACAGGTTCTGGGGATGAGGACATGGATCTCTTTAGGGGCTGCACTCAGTCTTCCACACTGGGCCAGGGAGTGCTCTCACCATTGATGAAAGCTCAGGGTATCACTCACTGTGCCTGGAAACAGGAAAAGTCAGGGAAGAGCTGGGGGAGATCCTCTTTCACCGGGACTTGCAGGGACCATGCTGGGCTAGGGGAGAGATCTTCAGCGGGGCTTGCAAGGACCATGCGACCATCTTGGGTGGGAATAGGTCCTTCAGTGCTGTTGCTACTAACCCTGCAAAGCACACATGTACACACACACGCACACTCTCACATGCACACACACACGCACATTTACACGCGCACAAACATGTATGCTCACATGCACACATGCACACAATCACAGGCACACTCAAACACTCAAATACATGTGCACACACATGCACACACACGTGCACACACACCCATGCACACACGTACATAGTCATGCACACACACTCACGCACACACTCCCATGTACACATATGCACTCACATGCACACATACATGCACACTCTCACATGCACACACACTCACATGCACATTTACGCACACACATGTATGCTCACATGCACACAATCACATGGATGCATGCGCACATGCACACACAACCAGGCACACTCAAACACACTCAAATACATGCACACACACATCTACACACGTGCACACACGCACACCCATGCACACACATACATAGTCACACGCACGCACACACTCATGCACACACTCCCATGTACACATATGCACTCACATGCACACATGCACACACACATGCACACTCACATGTACACTTTCATTTCTTATCTCTAGTAAGGCTGTCTTGCTGGTTACATTTCATGCCAGCGTATTTTCTCCAGTGAAAACCCCAGGCTCTGTCACTGGAGCTGATGTGATGTGAAGGCCTTCACCGACCTCAATGCCATGCAGAAGGAAGAGCACTGGGAAACACACCGGGGTACGGAATTGCAGCCCTGGTTCTGCCACTATTTGTTCAATCTTGGCCAAGCCGCTTCGTGTCTCCAGGTTCAGCTTTCATGCCCCAATCTGAGTTTGTCTGGAGCTGTATTTCCCCAGAATGTGGTGTATAGCATAACAGCTGCTCCTTGGAGAGAAAGGGTATACCCCGGGATATAGCGAATACCCCGGGAAACTGTTTCAGCGTGGGTATGCCTCCATCCTTCTTGGAGAGTCATAACGCACATACACTTGACAAAGTCTCTGGGAACTCCTGCATCAATGCAGTTGGGTAACTCTTTAACCTAGTATTTTGTAAACTGTTTAAAAATCACATAACACCCTCACTTGTTTTGTTTTTAGATACTGAAGAGCAGACTTTGAGAAATGCTCATTATGGTGGTCTCTGAGGAAGTCAAGATTCCTGCCCCATTACCTTGAGGGCGACTTTTGAAATTGAGATGTTTTGCCAACAAGCTGGCCCCTGAGAAAGGCCGAAAATGCCCCATGTTGCCGTATCTGGCCTCTTGGAGGCCTTGTTCATCTTCATCCTCAGTCTTAAGGGGTGCCAGGCCTGTGAGCTAGAATCCACCCAGCCAGCCCAGACAGTGGGATGCCCACATTATGGAGGTCACCATCCTCCCTCCCTTTAAAACTCATTTTCACTCCCCAAGGATTTCTTCATTGTCTGCTGGGAGCTTAGGCCTGGGGATGGGGACAGCAGAGAGACCTTGAGAAACAACGTTTCTGTTGAGCAAATGACCATCTCCCCACAAGCCAGGGAAAGGGAAAGGAACGGCCAGACACCCAGGAGAGGGTGGTATTTCCTTCTTTTTAGTTGAGGCTTGTGAACATCTTCTAAGGGAAATGTCATTCTTCCCTTGAGAAGAGAGAAGCCCAAGGCAGAGAGAAGTTAAGTCACTTGCCCAAGGTCACATGCTTAACTTGTGGCAGAATCAGGGTTCAGCATTGCTCAGATGAAGTGTAAGAAGGCGTGGCACATACAGGTAGAGAGGGCTCGACCCTGGGGGAAGAAGGAAGGTGCACACCAGGCTGGAGGAATCCAGGACTGTGGGGAGAGCCACGGCTGGGAGGCAACGTGAGATCCAAGTTCAAGGTCTGGACCGGTGCTGTTAGCCTTTCTGGTTTTCTCAAGTGAGCAGGCTGGAAATGGCTCTCTTTCAGCTGTGAAGTTAATTAATCCACTTCTAGTTAGGGGGTGAGACTTGAGCAGGTCTGGGAAAGAGATTAGAAGGCAGAGGCAAGCAGGGACAAGAAAGAGAAAGTGAAGAAAAGCTTGTGTGCCCTCAGAAAAATACCCATTCAGCACTACCTGCCAGACACTGGGCTGGGACTATGGACATCACAGGGGACAAAACACACCCAAGCCCTGATCTTCATGAAGCTTACACACTTAGGGGGACACACAAAAAACGAACATGTTAGAAGGTGACGAAGGCCAAAGAAACTAATAATGCACATCGCACTCCAGTCTGGGCAACAAGAGCGAAACTCCGCCTCAAAAAAAAAAAAAAAATGATGCACATTTCACTCCAGCCTGGGCAGGCAACAAGAGCAAAACTCCGTCTCAAAAAAAAAAAAAAAAAATGATGCACATCACACTCCCTCCAGCCTGGGCAACAAGAGCGAAACTCCATCTCAAAATAATAATAATAATAATAATAATAATAATGATGATGCAAAGGAAAAGGAACCAGGAGTGGGGTTGCATCTTAGATAGGATACTCAGGGAAGGCCTCCTGTGAAGAAGGATTTGAGCAGCAACTTGAAGATGACAGGGAAGTGGATGGGGTAGATTCTGGAGTATCGTGAGCAGAGGAGCAGCCTGTGTGTAGGTGCTGAGGTGCGTAGGCACTGTGGCTGCCATCCTCAGGGAGGGACAAGCGGGTGGAGGGTGAGGGAGGAGGAAAGTGAAAAGATGAGGCCGGTAATGTTGACCTCCTTCAGTATGCAAAAACATGGGGAGAAAAGTTCAGTGGTATAGGTGTTCTGTTTGTTGGATTAAAATATCAGAAAATTTAAAATACAATGTTTTATGACTTAGTCCAAAATTCTAAAGGACAGGGGCCTTGGTCCTTGGTTAGACACTGTGTCCAAGAAACAAATAGCATCCCAAGAATCGCCTCTCCCTGGGGACCTAGGTACCATGTCTCTCTTCTGCTCTCTCAAGGATATCTGAGGCTCTGCACATGACCGAGGCACGTACAGACAATGGTTGGTAATATTTGTCACATTTTTACATGACTTTTGTCATCATTAACGTGGAAACTGGACTCTCTATCATTGCATGAGTTGGGCTGTAAACACCATGAATTTCCTGTTCTTTAGAATGGCTTTTCCTGGCAGTGGATTTCTCTGACTTCACAGCCAATGGTGTGCTCTTGGTCCAATGACTTAAATCACTGAGTGTTGGCTTCTTGGCCTGTTAGGTAGGGTGGGTATAGCCTAGATGATTAGTAACTTTCCTTTATTAAATAGAGCTGAAAAGCCCCTGCTCTATCCTCTCTAGCAAACAACGTTCCTTTCACCCAGTGTCTCTCTTCTCAGAGGTCAAACCGGTAATTATCTATCCCTTTTGCCTGTGTGTACAATATGCATAATTTATAGGTAGCCTTGCAAAATGGAAATGGCGTGTCCATTCCCCAGTCCCCTCGTGACTAGTGCTCATGTACCAGAAAGGTTTCCAAGGACAGATTCTGTTTTTCTTCCACCTCCAGCTCCTCTGATTTCTACCAGCCCCCAAGACGTCTATAGAATAATCAATTGCAAGACTGTTCATCACCCATTTTTACAATGTTCAAGTCCTGGATCTGTGCTGTTAGCCTTTCTGGTTTTCTCAAGTGATGAGGCTGGAATGACTCTCTTTCAGCTGTGAAGTTAATTAATCCATTTCTAGTTAGGGGTTCAGACTTGAGCAGGTCTGGGAAAGAGATTAGAAGGCAGAGGCAAGCAGGGACAAAATAGATCCTGTAGTTCAAGAGCCTCACGCGACAGCCAAGGCAACTGAGGATCAGAGAGGTCACTGACTTTCCCACAGCCACAGAGACGAGCCATAGGGCAGGAACGAAACTTCAGTTTCCCGAACACGAGCTGAGGTTCCTTCGCCAACCTCTTGTTGCCTCTGTTTTGCCAGATCCTAAGCGTGCCCTGCAAATTATAAGATTCTAAAAATATGTTTTTGATGATGATGGAGAACTTTGAAAAGAAATTTTGTTTTGTTTTTAAATACACCCTCACAGATCCAATGCAGTTGAGACTGCGACCAAAGCCAATTTCCCTAGAAACGCCAGATCGAAAACACGTGGTGAGGCTCTGACCTGGAGTGCTTCATCCTAAATAACGCATTTTATAAACCCTGAAAAATAAAAAGACTCAAAAGAACATTCTGGGCCCGCACGGCTGCTTTTCATCCTTTTCATCACTAGGTGTCCCCGTGGTTAGCAAATCCCATCTGGAATGCTGCGGCCTTGTACATCCTTCCTGGAAGGCAGGTGGGGGAGAGTCAGCCACACTGGGGGCGCTTTTTGCCCGGTGGGGCGGGGAGGGGGCGGGGCTTCCTGAAGGGGCGGGGCTTGTGTGCGAGCAGAGCCACTCATCTGACACAGAGGAGGAGCCATCCTTGAACTGACAGGCCTGCGAGGAATCAGCATGGAGAGACTAAAACGTGAAAAGAACACTGTCAAAAACCAATTTCCACCGCAGGAAATGAGCGTGGCCTAGAATAGATGCAGAGCATGATTAAACTGCAGGACGGGCTCGGGAGGGAGGCTGAGCGGGCACTCATCTCCCGGGAGCCGCCCCAGACCTACGCTGGGGCCACGGCTGAGTCACATCCCCGGAGGCGGTTCTTTGCAGATGTTGCAGAGAAACAGGACGCTGTGAGTCTTTTTGGGCAGGTTCCTTCTGTAGCGATCCAAAGCCATTTTTATTACTTAATACCTAGTTTCTAGGGTCCGATGCCAGCCGCAGCTCTGGGCACCCCCGCTACTAGCCCGTACTTAATCATCAGTCTGTCGTCTGGATTCCCACCCCTTAGGAACTCAGGATCTAGTGGGAGGACTCGTGCAGAAATAAAAAGTAGTGCAAGGGCTTTAAAAGATGTGGCTGCTGGAGGGTGTTGGAGAAACGTTCCTGGAGGTCTCAAAGGATGAGCGAATTATTATTATTATTTTCTTTTCATTTGCGCCTGTGCCTCGCGAGGCCCCTAGACGGGCCCAACCCTAACCCTAACCCCCGGGCCGCCGAGGACTGCTCTACCCCTCCGTTCTGGTCGCCAGGAGCAGAGGAGCTCGGGACCGGCAAAGTTCGAGGGGAGGAATTATTTTTATTTCTGAAATAATTCAAAAGATTAAAAAAATACTATTATCCTATATTAACGTCCCACTATGACTGTTAACAAAGCCCATATAGCAATGAATTTTTCCTTCCTTCCTCCTCCCTCCCTCCGTCCCCTCCCTCCCCTCTCTCTCCTCCCTTCGCTCCCTCCCTCCCTCCCTCTGTTCCTCCTTTCCTTCCTTCTCTTCCTTTCTTCTCTTCCTCTTTCCTTCTTTTCTTTCTTTTTAGAGAAAGAATATTTAAAATCTACTCTCAGCAAATTTCAGGTATACAAAACGGTATCATCATCTCTAGTTACCATACTGTACATTAGACTCCCAGAACTCGTTCGTCTTGGAACTAGTAGTATCAACCCTGCGATTCAGTTTTAGTGTAAATTTGAAGCCATTAGATTCGAAGGCAGAATGAAGCAGAAAACTGGTTCTTATGAACCAACAAGTGCGTTTTGAGGATGTGCCCTGAAGCAGGGATGAGCGCCCTGGCACTTCATCCTGGCCATCCAGCCAGTACACACTGATTGCACACCTGCAGTGTGCTGGATACACAAAGACAACAACCATAGGCCTAATCCGGATCTCTTAGTGCTTTGTACCCAGAGGGGATGATGGCTGTTACTCAAATACATACATCCAAGCATGCAATTATATTCCATTACAGAATGAGACAGGGGCACAGTTCTATGAAAACAGAGCCCTAGCTTAGACTAGAAGCAAAAAAGAGTTTGGGTGTTCTTACCCTTTGGGTGGGACCCAGGACACGTGGGAAAAACAGAAAACTAACCAGCAGGGCCTTTTGAGAATTCGTGAAGCTCCATATTGTAAAGGTACTTATTTATTTATTTATTTTTCATGGTTCTAGGTTTATTGGGGGTTTAGTTGGTGTAACACTTGGATAGTTGGTTGCATTGTTTATATGTAGATCTTACTTTGTATGGCAATGTACCCTACTGATATATATAGTTCACAAAACACGATCCTTTGGAACAAGACATGCGATATTGGATCTATACACTGAATGCCAGGATGTGACCGACTGGGAAACAATGTGGGACTAGGCATGTTCAGTGCAGGAGCCAGGAAGTTATATAACAAATGAGCATCTCTCTGGCTCAAGGGGCAACTGCAGCATGTGCAGCACTGGCAGTGGTGCCTCAGAGGTGGCAGGACTATTTCGCACTAACCAGTTTAGGACTACGCAAGGTTACCCCCATCCAGCGTCAGGATATAGCTGAAGGACTTTACAAACCGTTCCTATTTCTGACTTCCGGAATTGATGTTTTTCCTAGTCCCTCTTAAAATATGACTGCTTTAGTCACAGATCAGATAAAACGGACAGCATGCACAAGCTCCAGCTAAAATCCTGTTGTGGCCTGGACGGTGAAATGCTGTGACATCAGAAGACTTGAAAGTTGCAGCTCTTTCTGGATCCTCCGAAGTGTATCCACACTGTTCCTCAAACGGGCCTCTTCCTCAGGAGTCAGTCACCTTCACAACGTCTGAGACTCCATTCCCTCCCAAAATGCAAGCAACACTAAGGAAGACATCATCCTTTATTCCACAGAGACCCTTAATCATGGTGGAAATTGGGTGCACCCGCCTGAGATTCTTCATGATAGTCTCTGCCAAACCTGCCACAGAGAGGCCGGTGGCCCAGGATGTGTAGCCTTTGAGTTTGGTCACCTCGTAAGCACTCTCAGCCACCTGCTTGTGAACCTCTTTCCACTGTTCCTTATCTGTATCAGTCCCTAAATCTGGGTGCAGAGTCTTCAGGGAGACACCAGCAACATTCACTCCACTCCACACAGGCACACTGGAATCTCCATGTTCCCCGAGGACCCACC
>CAUYOR010101474.1:0-26428 GCA_963573925.1 Callimico goeldii | reverse complement strand
GCCTCCTGGGTTCAGGCAATTCTCCTGCCTCAGCCTCCTGAGTAGCTGGGACTACAGGCACATGCCACCATGCCCAGCTAATTTTTTGTATTTTTAGTAGAGCCCGGGTTTCACCATGTTGACCAGGATGGTCTCGATCTCTTGACCTTGTTATTCACCCACCTCGGCCTCCCAAAGTGCTGGGATTACAGGCTTGAGCCACCGCGCCAGGCCTTGATTCCCATTTTTCTTATGAGAAAACAGAACTGTGGAAAGACTATCTAACTTGCCTTAGGTTCCACAGCCAGTAGATGCCAAAGTTAGGATGTATGCACTTAACCCAAGCTCCAACCAACTGGCTATATTGCTTTCATCAGAAGACATGGGCAGTAGGAACACAATCAGTGAAGACCATTTAAATTCACAGAATCTAACTGAACAAGGCAGAGCTGACCAGGTAGCTGCAGCTAAAAAGTTAACAGTAGCCCTCAGGTGACTATTGAGACCACTGCAGCCATAGGTCTATCCTAGCTGGTATGAGCACAGGTTTTCCTTGCCCTCGGTTCCTAATGCAGCTCTGCAGAATTCCTGGATGCCATTCTGTACCCTCAGACAAAGGACAGCCAAGTCTTTGCCTTGCTAAGCTGTTTGCCTCCAATGATGAACAGCAGCCCCGCTACCAAACCATGCTGTTGCTTTGCTGACACTGTTTCACCACTCCTGACCCCATGACCTTGACACTGTGGAAGCCAATCACGCTATGTCTGGCAGTCACATGGCTGGCACATTGGATAGGCCAGGGGATTTGGTGATCATTTCTGCTAATGTCAAGTCAGTGCAGTGTTACTGCAGAAGCACGGTGCTTAAAACAACCCGCAATAGAGAGCAGTAAAATATTGTTACAAACAGAGGGGAAAAATTACCTTCTTCCCAAACAAGATCTTTTGGCAACTGATTTGTCTTGGCTAAAGCCGGTAGGTTCTTGGCATGGTGTTTATTTTATGGGCCAATCATCAAACCCTGATGTGGCTATGAATAAAAATTATATAGAAATAAAGAACAAATTACAGATAAAAGCTATAAAAGCCTTGATTCCAAAAGAAATGTGCCACGATGAGAGAAGATTTTGGCTGATGCTTCTCGTAGAAGAGCAGTAATAGGACAATTACCAACTAACTATTGAGACTTTCGTCCTCTGCTTCTCTGAAGAAAGAGAAAAAAATCCTTGATGGTAAATTTACATTTAATTATCTCCTTTATGTTACATTGATGGCTTCGGTTTGTTTGAACATTTATTTAATTAGTTATGAACTTTTTACAGTATTTTTAAAAGTTGGATTGACAAGTTCCCTGCGTCAGTTACCCCAGCCAGTAGAGCAACCACCGTCCTGTTCTTTATTAGTTTTATGCCAACAAGAGCCCCAAAATGACCCGGAAGCAGGCTCAGTTCCCAGGTTAATTCAACACTGACTGTTTACTGGTAGAACATTCCTTCCTAGTTCAGAAATCTTGAGATTTTTGGGGTAACGTCAAACATTACCAAATCCACTCTTATTTTCCTTGGTTTCTAGGCCCATGCATTCTGGTTACAGAGAAGATGCACCAGATATTGGCTGCTGGTTTAAGACACATGCTTGTAAGGGATTGTCATCAGGCCATTCCACGGCTCTACCAAGTCATCTGCTTCTGGATGACCAGAGACAGTGGTGAATGTCGAAGGCAAGAGCCCATTGCCACATCTTTGCCAGAAAATAAGAACCTTAGACGGTGGTGACATTTTGTGAAATACAACACCAGTGGACAAAGAATTTGTAGGTCCACAAACGAGAATGCTGGCAGAAGAATTCTGAGAAAGAAAGGTAAATGTGTATCTAGGATATGCATCTATTCCTGTGAGGATGAATCACTGCCCATTTCATGGAATGGGGCTTTATTAGGGACTCAAAGTTGGCCTCTGCTGTTAGAACCCTGGGCAGTCAGTCTACTGATCTGTCTCTGTGGCCACTCTGTATGTTGGCTTATTGAACAGGCACCAATGTAGCCAAGGAAGGAGGCTGACTGACATTCGCCTTTCCCACCTGTTTATTGAGAACTTTTACCAAGCAGTAGCTGAAAACCAGGTGCCGAGAGTGGTTATGAATTAGCTCCCATAAAGATACCAAATCCCAGACCTCAGCTGTGATTGCCATAACCACCTGATTAAGTCTAGGACAATCCATAATTATTCTCGAAGACCCATCTGGCTTTTGTACTGCCAAAGAGACTAGTTAAGTGGAGATGTGTTAGGAATAATCACCTCTGCGTCTCCCAAGTCTCTTGTGGTGGCATCTTGCTTTGGGTTTATTATTTTGGAGTTTCCACTTGGCTCTTCCTATCGATATAATCATCATCCTACGGGGTAGGGAGCTAATGTGAGTCTGCCAGTTGAGTATGTTGCTTCTCACTATAGTTTGGGGGAGAAAAAGAACAGAGAAGAGGAACCAGGTAAAAAGAAACACTTCTGCATGCAATGGATTCCCAGTGTCTTATTCCATTCCCTCTCCCCCCAAGGTTATCTGTGCACTCCTGAAATAAGGGCAACCCAATCACAGAATCTTATTATGAGAGGCTGTGCCCTGGGGCCACTCCTCTCTGTATTAATTACTGTGTAAGTTGAGATTCCAGAAAGAAACAGATAGTACATCCAAATGAGATGATTGGAGAATGTAATAAAGGGACTTTTTACAAAGGTAAGGAAAGACTTAATGGAAACCAAGAACAGGCAGGGAAGCCCAGGGTATTAGCAATATTGGGGAGTATTAATTCCAACCCAAGGGGAGCGAACAGCATTGGAACCCAGAAAGATCTGTAACCTTCGGTGAGCATTATAACCACTGCTAACCTGTGGCCTAGCAAGGAAGGAGCCTGATGGCAGAAGCTCTCTTTTGCTAGAATTAATACTCTGACCTCAGTGTGCTACTAAAACTTCTACCAGTGGCATCCATTGGCCCAGTGAGAAGCCAGAGGCCCAGAACAAGAAGGCGCATCGTGCAGCCTGTATAGACCATCCTTTCAGGAGAATGAACCTGGAGGGGCTAGTGGAGGTGATCCAGTGCATCATCTTCACCAGGAGGTCCACCCACCCTGAGCATTCTAATATAACATGTTTCCAGGCCCCAGCAATCCCCATAGCCCTCACCCTGTTCTACTTTTCCGCCATGGTGCTCATCACCCGCCATTTGTAATTTACCTGTACTTATGTTGTGATATATTCTCTCTCTGCTAGAGAGTAAACCCTCCTGATACAGGCATCTTCACCTGTTTCGTTTTCAGACACATCTAAATTACCCAGAACAGTGCCTGATATAAAGGAGGTGTTCAATAAATATACATTGACAGATGAAAATAATGAATTGTGGATAACAGGAGAGACATAGAGAATAATGCAAACCTAATTGCTGATATGCTAGTGACAAATCTCAAATTTTCTAGATGCCTTAAGAGTTAAAAAAAAGTCCAGATATAGAAGGAGTGGAGGAAGAGGGAGGCATCAGGAGGGATTTAATTCATGTCTGCAAAGGAGAGAAAGACAATGTTTTGTTTTGGTTTTTGTCTGGTTTTTATATCTAGTGGATCTCAAAGGAGTATTAATGTATTATTTAACCGGAGGATTCTCTAAGGAAATCTGACCAACACTTGAAGTGGCCCACAGTCCAGTCAAGTCATCCTGAACACCCTCACCCCCATATCCTTTCCCTCCTCCCTTTGCTGAGCATCCCCTTCTCCTTCACTCAGCTCATAGCATTGCAGGGGAAGCATGGGGAAATGAATGGATCTGAGGTTAACTGGAAAGAACTTTCACTTCTTTATCTTCCTAGATCTCCTCTCCCTCCCCTAAGATATTTATGCCATTAAAAAAAACATCAGCTAAAAAAAATAGCACAGGTGGGTCGAGCACCTTGGAGCAAGGTTGAGGGCACCTGCTACTCTTGCCTGCCTGGCAGGCCTTTCTCCTCGATTCAGTGACAACACTACTTTACCTGGGGGGTGTTATGCACTGAATCGTACATGCAATTTATATGTTGAAGCCCTAATCCTCAATGTGACTGAATTTGGAGATACAGCCTTTAAAGAAGCAATTAGGATAAAATGAGGTCATAAGGCTGGACTCCTAATCCGACATGATGAGTGTCTATGTAGGAAAAGGAAGAGACCCTAAGGATGTGCACACAGCGAGCAAAGACCACATGAGGCCAGCAAGAAGGCGGCTGTCTGCAAATCAAAAAGAGGGGCCTCAAGAGAAATCCAACCTCCCAACACTTGGTTCTTGGACTTCCCGCCTCTAAAATTGTGAGAAAGCAGATGTCTGTTGAGAAAATACATACCTATCAGTAAAACAAATGTCTGTTGTTTAAGCCACCTAGACTATGTGCTGTCAGTGTATTTTGGGGTAGCAGTCCAGCAGACTAAAACAGGGAGATTAAACTTTCCCCATTAGTCATAGCATGAGAAAATCAAATAGGCTACTCTCCAGCTGAGATGTCTCCAAGCCAAGCCCACCACTCTACCCAGCTAGACCAATTCTGTCTCTCTCTCTCTGTCCAGGGAATTTTAATTCCAGGAGATGATATAGCAGGCATTGCAATGGCACGGTCAAAACTGACCATCCTCAAGTTCTTCCTCTTAAATCCACAGGAGCAGTTCTGCTCCTGCACTTTAAAAAGTCTGGTTAGTAGCTTTTCCTCCAATTCAGTGAACTACCTGACTCGTGTGGCAATGTTTTCTTTCTTCCATTGTTAAAGTGAATCACAGTCATTTAGATACCAATAATAAATTACACGTGATTCTCAAGCAGCCTAAAAATGGAGAAGCGTTCCTGCCAGAATCTAACTTCTCTCCAGGAATTAATTCCATTTTATGCTTTCATTCAAACTCAGTTTCCATAGATAGAGCATAGTTTGAGTGATGGATCTTGGAAGATGAGCCAATATGCAAAAAGGAATAGAGGAGGGAAACACATTGATCGGAATTAACCTTCTGGTTAAGCTGCCAGTAACTGCCGAGGAACAAGACGGGGGAAGGGCTTTAGAAACCAAAATATAGTTTGGGACAGACAAGATCATATTCCAGGTAATATAGACTGAAGCTTTCACTAGTTCTTTGACAGATTAGTTTCAATGCCCATGGATGGTCTTAGAGAATGCTGAATACAATGGCATCTAAGTTAGCAGTATCATAACTGGTTATGATTTTCATTCCTGGTTATGATCCAATAATTCAAAATCCACCCAGATAATGTAAGATCTGTGTGCACCCTATCTGACTACTGTTGTCAAAATTCTGGTGGAGAAAATCAGGCCCACAGGGTTGTCTATCCAAATGTGGTTCATTTCTGTCTCGGAGTGGTCCATCATTGGGGCTGGCTTCACAGGCCAAGTGACCTATGCAGTCACCCAGGGCCAGCCTCAGAAGGGCCCCACACTTTGTCTAGTGCTCTGCCATAGCCATCGTGAAATTCCTGCTGCTCTTGCCTGCCTGGCAGGTGTCTCTCCTTAATTCGGTAACAAACACTACACTTTACCTGGGAGGTGTTATGCACTGAATCGTACATACAATTTATATGTTGAAGCCCTAACCCTCAATGCGACTGCATTTGGAGATAGAGCCTTTAAAGAAGTAATTAGGGTGAAATGAGGTCATAAGGCTGGACCCCTAATCCAACACCATGAGTGTCCATGTAGGAAAAGGAAGAGACCCTAAGGATGTGCTCTGCTTTTTTTGTTTTTTTTGTTTCTTTTAGCTTGTGTTTTGTAGGTGAAGTCCAATGAGGCAATAGAGCCTGGGCAATGAGCAGACTAGACCTGCGTCATGTGCATGGCCCTGGTCCTGCCAGCTCCATTTGCCTCTGAGATGCACCATGAGCATAGAATTGGTTGGCCCACATGCATTGGAGTTCAGCAGGACTCAAAGGGAGTTCAAGGTAAGTGTGTTATGTCTACAACTGAGTGAGTGGGGGGTGCGAGCAATCGTGAAAGCTGTGCTTTCTGTTTCACCCGGAGCCTTCTTTACATGCAGAAAGGAGGCAGTGGTATCCTGAAAAATACAAATGACCAGGGAGTCCTGCCAGACCCTTTCTTACCCTTATTAGCTCCCTGTGGTTGCCAACCACGTCCTGAAAATGATGACCTAGAAGAAAAGGGAGAGATAGGCCATTTCATTGTTCTCTGTCCTTCAGCCCTGCCTTCCTTATCAGTAAGCCAAAGGCAGAGAGTGTCAGTAGAAGGTGTGCACATAGAGAAGTAAAATAAAACAGCGAGGGTTTGGTTTCTGTTTTTGTGCGGGATTCTCATGCTTTTGGAGAGAATAAATGTATATGAAGGTATGAAATATGAATAGGAAGTGTGTGGCTTGTTTGTTCCATATAAGAGTTAGGTGCTCTTATATTTGCATTTAAACTTTATAATTGCATTTTAAGTTATACTGCACAATACTAATATGACTGAGAAAATTCAAGCTAATAATTTAAGAGTTGAATTTTTCTTTTCTTAGAATAGTATTAAACAGATAACAAACACCACGATAAGGCAAGAGAGAAACTGCAGAAGAAAGAGAAACGAGATCTGTATTTTAGTTAGTATGCTGGGTGGTATTTTTTCCTGTTATTTGAACAAGGGCTCCCACATTTTCATCTGGCACTGAGCCCTTCTCACAAGTGCATGAAGCATCACTTCATGTGGCTTTGGGACATTTTGGCTGCAGTATGACAAGGGCAGAAGTGGACACTGAGAAGGACTTGCATGAACATCGTGAAGTGAGACACAGAAATAAAAGCCAGTCTGGAAGAAAGGTGGGGTGGAAGCTAGTGTTCTTTAGCAGCACACTTTATGCAGCCTGGAGGGAACAGCAGAGACCGCATTCCCTAAATGTGGGATGCTTTGTGTAAAGAGGCAGGTTCCTCCCCTTAAACTGCTCGGATAAGGGCAATTTCGAGCTGAGAAGTGATGTTATAGAAAGGCTGTTTTCTCTTATGACCACGGGTAACCTTCTGTCTATTACTTGAGTTCAATTCTGGGATATATTTGTGCAGAAAAGCTGAGAACTTGCTCTTAGAAAACCCAGGGAACAGCGTAATAGATCAATTGATTTGTCAAGCACAGGCAGACAGAAGCAATTTCCTTGGCTAGACTTAGTTAATGCAGATGGCTGGTTCCTTTACCTTTTAATACACCTCACACTGGCCATGGATCATGTTCCCGGGAGGATTGCACTATTTCCCTGGAAGGCTCTAGGCTCTTTCTTTAGGCATTTTGAAAGAAAAAATAAAACAGCACAGCAAGAGCCCGAGGAAGCCATTAGCAGGAGGTGGGCGTACCTGGGAGAACAGTGACGTTAGTAACTTGCCTGCTGGTAGTCGTGTTAAAACCAGTCCTGCCTCCATTTTCTGTGTCCAGTCACCACCAATGCACATGAAGCTCCTGGGGGAAAGGAAGACAAAGAACTGGCCAGCCAAATGCTACTTCTTGATACCTGGAGTGTCAGCTCCAAGTTTATGTCTGATTGACCGCGATGGCAAGCTGTCCGAAGCACGAGATGATACCAAGCACTGCAGCTTAAGAACTTAACCTGGCTACAGCCTGATCACGCTACTCCATGCCTCTTCCTCCCTGCAGCCACCCTACGCCTTATCTTAATAGTTTGAAGGCAGGGAAGGGAAGAGGAAAGACAGTTGCCCCCCACCACTCCCCTGGCTAGCATACAAATACTCATCGCACTCTTCACATAAAAGTGCTCCAACCTGGCTCGTCCTATACAAGGGAGATGGCCTGAGCACTAGACTAAAGTCATTCCATTGGTAACTCCTCTGTTTCTGGAACATTCTGACAACCCTAAAGTATTTTAATTCCCTGCTGACACCGTAGCATTCTTCCTTCATGCCTTTGCGGATGCTGTTCCCTCTGTTGGGATGCCTTCCCTGCTTCTTCACTGGGTGGTGTTCATGGATCCCATTTCCTCTTCTTCTGGGCTACTCAGGAAAGACTACATTTCTCAGCCTCAGTTGCTCTTGGTGCAGCCACGTGACTGAGTTCTAGCCCATAGGATGTGAGCGGAAGTGAACCAGGCCGCTTCCAGGCCTGACCTGTAGGAACTTCCCACACAACTCTTCCAGGCTCTTCACCTTCTACAGACTACAGCAGAGGACCACAGCAATCAGAGAGCCATGGAATAAGGGTGGTGGGGCCATAGGAAGGCCGAGGTCCAGGTTTTTTAATCGCCACTTGGGAGAGCAACACCTGCCAATGATCAGAACCACCTATTTGGGACTCTACCCCGGTGAAAAATAAACTTTTATTATGTGTATGAGTTATCTGTTTCAGCAGCCAGTGTTCCCATAACTAACAGAACTGACTTTTGATACTGTTTCCCCTCTTTTAAGGATCATGACACAATGGTAACCCATGTGTTTACTACTCAGAGTCCTCTAGCCAGCTGGGGGCTCCCTGTTCCTTGACATTTAATTTTAAAGGCTGAAATTCTCTAATACTCAGGGGACCTTTCAGAGTTCTCCTTCTCCCCCACCTCCAACCCCACTAACATCCTCTGGGGTTTCCTTCTCTCTCTTCTCTCTCTCTGTCTCCCCCCTCCTCCTCTTTCTTTCATTGCCAAGGCTGGAGTGCAGTGGTACGATCTCTGCTCACTGCAACCTCCACCTCTCCTGGGTTCAAGTGATTCTCCTGCCTCAGCCTCCTCAGTAGCTGGGATTACAGTCACGAGCCACCAAACTCGGCTAATTTTTGTATTTTTGGTAAAAACAAGGTTTCACCATGTTGGTCAGGCTTGTCTCAAACTTCTGACCACGTGATTCGCCTGTCTCAGCTTCCTAAAGTGCTGGGATTACAGGCGTGAGCCACTGCGCCTGGCCCACCCCCCGGGGTTTCTGAAAGACACTTCTAGTCTCATCTTGCTCTGACATCACGTAAGTTAGAAGGGATATGCTAAGAATCTCGGTCGTTCTGAGAACAACATTGCCTTTTTTCTGTGTGGGAAGCAAGTCCTGGTCTGAATAGAAAGTGTGGCTTCTTGGGGCTGTCAGTGCCTTTCTTATTCACTGGTAGACCCAATATGCTCTCTTTGTAGTTGTTACCAGAGCAGCCCTGATGAAATAACTGGGAAAGTTTTTTTTTTCATTGGGTTTTTCCTTAGTCCCTTTATTTACAAGCATAGCTGCTTAAAGAAACTGAATGGCCTGAGATGGCTCCAGAGCCTCTTGACCCCGACCAGATACCAGAGGAAGCTAAGACCCCCAAACTGGCACAAACAGGAATAGATGACCCTCAGTTGCCTTGAGGTCATTAACATATCATAATAATGTTAAAATTATCTCCCCTAAAAGAAAATCTCCACCATTTTGTGTCCATGTGATGTAAGAAGACGTATGTTTATGGATTGAGCTTGTGTGTCTGGAGTCCCACCCTCCACATGCTAACATGCCTCTCCCTCCGTGTCTCCAGTCCTTCAAAACCCCACACCTTCTATTGTTCGGGGAGAAGGTGCATTTAGAGCAAGAGCTCGTCTTCTTCATTCTCTGGCCGGTGAATAAAACCTGACTGCCTTTTCCAGTTGGATATTCTTTCTCTGAGACTAACGTCAACTGGGTTTGTCAGTGACATAGTCACTTTGAGTCTTGCTGAACCTCCACACTCCATGGATCCAGGAGCATTCTATGCTGCTGGGGCGCTGCAAACGCTCTATGGGAACGGGCAGCAAGGAGCAGCCGAGATGCAGATCACGCCTCGTCCGTGCTCCTGCGCATGCGCTACTGCCCCATGGACATCACTTAGCAACAGAGCTCAGTAATAATTTTGAGAGGGCCTGAGTGTAGCATTAAATCTTACGTGGGGCTGTTTGAGCCTGGGGCCCTGTGGAACCTCACAGGCCACGGGCCCGTGAATCTGGCCCTGAAGGACACTTCTCCTCCCACTCCTTTCTCCAGGCGGAGCCTCTGAGTGAGGTATGCGATAAAAGGACAGATCAGGAAGGGACTAATGAGGACTGTCCAAGATGTAAAAGCTTCTTCTGACTCTTCCACTGAAATTGCCAGTGATGCTTGTGAGGTGGATCCTCTGGGGATGTAATTAAGTGCTGAGTCATGCTTCCGGCCTGGTGTAGGACAAAGTCAGAGCTGGAAGCTGGGGCTTTGGTGTACAGGATACACACTGCCTCCTGCCCTCTTCGGATTCTCTGTCTACCCCAGCTCTTCTCATCGCTTCTTGGCCTGGGCCTGTTGCCACGTCCCTTTGTCGTTCTCTCTTGCACTGCTTTGGAAATGCAAAATGTTTCCTATTCCATTTGCAACAATTTATTTCCTCCTGGAATTCCCTCTGGTTGATCCTGCCTAGATATGCCACGTTGTCCCATAAGGTGACCTGCTTGACAAAACAAAACCAAAACCAATACCCAAACAGAAAGCTGGGTTATTTCCTTAAGGAATTTGACTGGCAGTACTTACAGGTTTTTTTCTCCTGGACCGTCTGGTAACAAACCGTAACTTGGCTTAGGACCCTCAGAACGCCCTTCCCAGCCCTCAGGTGGGTTTGGGGGCTCTTCCTTGGGTCTTCTTTAAAATCGCATGTGGATCTCACATACAAACGCTCAGACATGTACACGCTGTCAGAGACAGACCCAGCAGGATGTTAGTTAAAGCAGTGAAAACAGATTTCATTCAGTAATTACCGACGGGAGGAGAAAGAGCTGAACTCCGTAGTGATTTGCATTGAGGCGACTGGGATTCCAAGGAGTGAGGGAGGAGGGAGAGAGTGCAGGGACTCAGCAGAGTCAGACAAGGGAAAGCTGTGAGGGTTGGCCAGTGTCTGTGCCCTTAGGCCAGCTGTGTTTGTGAGCTGACAATTACGTAAGTTAGGATTCTACGCCCTCACGGAGATGGGAGACAGGGGCCCCAGCCTTCCTGATGATGACGTTTCACGCGAATGGCTTTCGGGTCCTTGAGAAGGATACTTCAGAGTCACGGGAGAGGCACATTCACAAATGCAAGCTCTTCGTGTTTTTCTTTTTAAATAAATGTTATTGTGTATATTTAAGGTATACAACATGGTTTATGAGATCCTTTATAGTAACATGGTTACTACAGTGAAACGACGTAACATTTGGTCACCTCACCAGTTGCTCATCAGTGCCCACCCCAGAGCAGTTGTAATCTATCATTCAGCCAAAATTCTGAATATACTACAGTTATTAACTATATTTTTCATGTTGCACGTGTAGAATGAGCGAGTCTAAGTCCTTTCTTGTAAATGCTCTAAGGGAAGACGGTCAAGAACCTAACATCAGGTGTTGGCTTGAACAAATAGTAAATTCTCCTGGCAGCTTTTAGCTTCCTCAGGCAGGCATTTAAGTAGGAGCTGGGGTCATTCTATGGACAGGCATGCTAGAAGCCAGGCGAAAGCTGGGTCATCTCTCAGTGCAGAGGTTTGTACTGAGTCATCATGTGACAAGAGTCTGCAGTTCTCAATATATACATAATCTTTGGCAGTCAACTTCCAGAGATTCTCATTCCACAGGCATAAGTCAGCCCTGCCCAGAGAAAGCTCACTTTTATAGAACATGTTCTAAGCCCCAAGGGCAGTAGCAAAAACAAAAACAAAAAAAATAGAAAGAAAAAATCAGATCCAATGCAAAATAACTGTGCCTCCTAAAGACCCGCTCTGGACTTCTTAATCCCGCTGTCAGGAACCCTGGAACTCATCAGGTTTCTCCTTCCTCACCAGGCTGCCGGGAAGCTCAGGTTTCAGTCATTTGGTTAATCAACTAGGCTAGCCCTGGGGGTTAGCAAACAGGTGTTCTATTTTTCTTCCATTTTGCTTTCCTATTTTTATTTCTGTAACCATATTGTTTATATTTCCATGGGGATGAGGACGGAGAGGCAGGGAAAGAAACAAAATAAACCACAAATACTTCGCTCATACTGAAGTTCTGCCTCCAACTTTATTGTGAATTGTATGTGACGTGGTGTGGAGTGTTATAAGCAAATCCATGAAGAATTCCCGGGATGAGTATTTAGTGAGCATGCCCTTCACACACAACGCAGTTGTCAGGGCACAGTCCACTGGGGGAAGGAGGGCCTTAGTTTTCTGCTACAGCATAACAAATTACCAGAAATGTAACCGCTTACAACTCACATTTATTGTCTCAGTTTCCACAAGTCTGGAACCCAAGCACCTCTTAGCAGGATTTCCTGCCTCAGGTCTCACAAGGCTGTGATGGAGGTGTCAGCTGGGCTGCATTCCTCAGGCTCTGGGGGAGATCCCCTTCCAGGTTCACTCAGGTTATCCACACAGTTCATCGCTAGGAAGATGCGGGACTGAGTTCTTGGCTTTGTGCTGTCAGCTAGAGGCTGTCCTTAGCAACTGGGGGCCACCCACAGTCTTTGCCACATGGCACCCCAGTGTGGCTGCTTACTTCATTGAGCTGGCCAGGAGTGCCTCTAGGATGGGTTTAACAGTGTGAGGGTGGCTTAATCTTAGAAGTGACATCTCCACCTTTGCCATATTCTGTGGGACAGAAGGAAGTCCCAGGTCCTGTCCACACTTGAGGGGAAGGGATTACATCAAGGAGTATACAACAGGAGTCACAGATCATGGATAATGCTAGGCAACATGGCAAAACCCCATCTCTACAAAAAGTACAAAAATTAGTTGGGTGTGGTGGCATGCATCTGTAGTCCCAGCTACTTGAGAGGCTGAGGTGGGAGAATCACCTAAACCCAGGAGGTTGAGGCTGCTGCCACTGCACTCCAGCCTGGGCTACAGAGTGAGAACCTGTCTTTAAAAAAAAGAAAGGAAAGGAAAGGAAAGGAAAGAAGGAAAGGAAAGGAAAGGAAAGGGGAAAGGGAAAGGGAAAGAAGAAAGAAAGAAAGAAAAAGAAGAAAGAGAAAGAAAGAAAGAAAGAAAGAAAGAAAGAAAGAAAGAAAGAAAGAAAGAAAGAAAGAGAAAGAAAGAAAAAGAAAGAGAAAGAAAAAGAAAGAAAGAAAGAAAGAAAGAAAGAAAGGAAAGAGAAAGAAAGAAAGAAAGAAGAAAGAAAGAAAGAAAGAAAGAAAGAAAGACAGAAAGAAGAAAGAAAGAAAGAAAGAGAAAGAAAGAAAGAAAGAGAAAGAAAAGAAAGTTATGATCCCATGGGCAACAGAGATCACATCAGCTTAAAAGATCATGGAGGCTTTCAGAGGGGGGGACCACCTGGCCCGGTATCTATAGGCAGGAGAAAAATGTTGGGAAGAGAGTTGGAAAGATAAGCTGGGACTGGATTTGTTGGGCGTTAAGTGCCAGGATTTTCAAATTTATCACTTAGGCCTGTGCTTCTAGAAATAGGCTCAGTGGCATTGTGCCAGCGGTGATATTTGAACCAAGTAAGCATAACTCTTCATGCAGCATTGATTTTACTAGAATACTTTTCTGAGGAAAACATATTAATTTTTATATTAGAGTATCATAGAGTAGAATGCAGAATTAAAACTTATTTCTCTTAAGATAAAATTTGAGACTTCGAATGATTTTCTCTGGCTCTGGTGGAAATTTCTGAGCAGGAAGACCTCTGAGTAGTGGCTGGCCAGAAAGCTGTCAGATAAGGGGCACAGCGCAAGGGCAGCCAGAGACACAGGATGTGGAAGGGGGACACCTGAGTCCTCAGCCAGCTGTGGGGTCAAGGACGGCTTCCAAAGGGCTCCTAGGCTAAGCCAAGTGGTCCCTTAGCAGGTGAGAAGGAGAGACAAATTTTAAATGGACAGCAGAAATCTTAGGACACAAAGACCTGTGTGAGTTTCCCCAGGATCAAGGCTATTTCCAAAGTGTCTCGTAGCTGTGGAGGGGAGAGGGACATTCTACCTATCTTGCACTCTCTGTATTTCAAAGAGGCAAGTATCTCAATATTTAGACCAGCAGTTGGCAAACTATGGCCCACGGGCCACATCCAGCCCACTGCCTGCTTCTGTACAGCCTAGGACTAAGAATGGTTTTTACATTTTTATATGATGGAAAAAAAAATCAAAAGAAGAATAAGATTTTTTGACAGAGGAAAATCATATGAAATTCAAATTCCCGTGTCCCTATATAAACTCGACTGGAACCCAGCCTGCCCACTCCCTTATGTATTCTCTGTGGCTGCTTACACACTACATGGCAGAGTTGAGCAGTTGCAACAGAAAAGCCTGAAACATTTACTATCTGGCCCCTTGTGGAAAAAAGTTGGACTGGTTAAACCCTGCGGGGATTTGCGGGGGGAGTCCCCAGGGACGCTAACTCTCGGCCAGCAAGCCTCACCCTCAGCTCGCCTTCTACACTGATGCCATCTACATCTGCATTTCCCAACCTGTGCTCCAAGATACACGGTTAGAAAAGAGAACAGAAAAGTCTCTATAGTCAGATAAAGTAAGTTCTGGTTTTTTTTTAAGGGTAAAATGATTTTATTACTGCAAATATTTCCAGCTCTTTATGCACCATGACCATCCACATTGGGGATACATGTTTTGGCATCTGCCAAACTTATTTTGCCACTCAACAATTTTTAAAGAAATATTTATTATTATCTCAAAATCTGCCGTGCAACCCAGTTTATCAATGCTCTTCTAGAGCTTTACCAGATATCAGGATATTGTCTGCTAATGTGGGGAAAATAAATCCTCCTTCTTAATGAAGCCCCTTGGCACATTGTGTCACCCAAGTTGGAGTACACTGGCACCATCATGGCTTACTGCAGCCTCAAAAGCCTGGGGTTGAGGGATCCTCCTGCCTCAGCCTTTCAAATAGCTGGGACTACACGTATGTGCCACCATACCCAGTTAATTTTTGTTTTTTGTAGAGGTGGAGTCTCACTATGCAGCCCAAGCTGACCCTTGTTCATTTAGTGCCCTCTTTGGTCATGGGAATTTGATGTGGTCATGCAGACCCTTCCCTCACTGCAGACACACTCACTCACTCACTCCCCCATCTATTCCATTTCCCCCAACATTTCCTCCTCCAAGACATGGGATTTTTCAAGCCACCAGTTATAACCCAACACTGGGTCACAGAATCAATTTAGAGGGTCACAAAGCAGCATTAAAAAAAAAAGTAAACTGTAATAGCCCATAAAATATCAGAATGTATCTCAGTAGTACTTGGTGAAATTTTTGTATCAGTGCTGGATCATGGCATGAAAATATATTTGTTACTTTTGGTCATGGTCAAAAACATTTGAAAGCCAATGTGCTAAGACGCCAACAAAACACAAAAGCATAGCAAAGCTTTGTAGACAAGAGTTGTTTATCAAGTGTCACGTCTGTCTCACAATTCGTTCTCTCGTGTTTCATCCCAGTGTGTGCCTCTTAAATTGCAAACATAGGGACTCAAGGATTGTGCCTTCTGACTGACTTCTGTATCTTTCACTCATCACTGTTTGTGGGACTCTCTTCCCTCCGGAGACTGCATAAGTAATTCATGCTGACAATGAAATGGAATTTACAGCTAATAGCAGCAGTTCTCCAGCCTAAGTTTTCTATCCCACATCCCACTTCTGCATGGTGTCCCAGAGTGTTCTCTACACGCAACCTAATAGGGCTCCAGGAGCAGTGCTTTTCTTTTCTTCTGCAGAAAATACCCACACATGGCAACAACCTCTTTCTAAGCTGTCGCTTTCCAGCCTTCACTCCATCCTGCCTTGCCAGACACCCTCTGCTGCAGCCACTGTCTTCGGGAATCCTCCATGCCTCTGTGCACTGTGGTTCCCTCTGCTTCATAGTTTCTCCCTTCAGACTTTTCTCCTGCTGAAATCCCTTGTACTGGTAAAAGCCTGAGTTGCATTGACCTTCTCGCAACACATAAAGTTACTTGCATCCTTTTTCATGACCGTGCAGGATTTGGTGCCTGCATCTGTACAGCAATGATGACACTAAATTGTAAGCTTTGACATGCCTATTTCTTACTCCTGCCCATTGGCTTCCCCAGGGCAAGGACTGTGTTTTCTTTATCTCAGAATCATCCATGCCTGGTGTGGCAGGGCACGAAGTAGGTTCCCCCTAGTATTTTAAGTGTGAATGAAAGAGAATAGATAGTATGAAATATTAGAGAGTGCAAAGATTTGGTTACGGAGGAGACCATGCATCTCACTGCCTCGCCCCACTTCCAGCCCCTCCCGAGCACCCAGGGCAAAGCTTGTTAGGCATGTTGCAGAATCCTTCCACCTGTTCGTGGGATGGATGAGTAGAGGTCAGCATGAGTTCCAGGTGTCTCAGGTGCAGAATTGGGCTGACCCTCCTGAGATTTCTAGTTAGGCCTTTCCACATGCAAGGAAGGATTTTTAATTGCTGTGGAGCGCTAATGTGATCCACAAGTCCAGTATAGCAAGCAGTGGATGATTAATAACTTGTAGAATTAGCCCAAATGTGAGCTTTATAGCAGCTGTGAATATTGGGAGCTACTGGATGAAGAGGTCGTTTTTGTTCTGAATTTCCAGCAAGCTTTTCTGTTTAGATCTGTCTCTTTCACACCCCCCCATCCACCCACCACCCCCACCTGAGAACCCCTTTGCCTTTGTTTACCCCCAGAGCTAGAACAGCAGCGCCCAACAGGATGGCCTGCAGCTCCCCAACCTGCCTGTGTGGCAGTGGCAGTTCATTCCCTTGTTCATCGGAGCAGTGCCCTTCCCAGAGGTTGGCCAATGCACCCGAGGCTGAACCGGAGTCCACAGTGACTTCTTCAGCCCAGTCACAAAGAAGATGCTGACGATTGAAAACGGGTAAAAGCAACTTGTTGGATTCTACCAGGAAGTCCATGAGAACTATAGAAACACCTTGGGGAGGCCGTATAAACCTCAGAGGAGGGAAGAAAAAGAAATAACAAACCCCAGAAATGTTCTGGCCCTCTGCCAGATATGAAAGGTACATCACTTGTGACTTTTACTGTCTTTGGGTTCCTAGAAAGCAGAAGTGAGATCACTAAAATTAATTGTGGGCCGGGCACTGTGGCTCACGCCTGTAATCCCAGCACTTTGGGAGGCTGAGGCAGATGGATCGCCTGAGGTCAGGAGTTCAAGACCAGCCTGGCCAACATGGCAAAACCCCGTCTCTACTAAAAATACAAAAATTAGCCAGGCGTGGTGGTGGGTGCCTGTAGTCCCAGATACTCGAAGAGGCTGAGGCAGAAGAATCACTTGAACCCTAGAGGTGGAGGTTTCAGTGAGCTGAGATCAAACCATTGCATTCCAGCCTGGGCAGCAGAGTGAGACTCCATTTCAAAAAAATAAATAAAATAAAATAATTGTAAGGCTGCCAGTACTAGACATGGAGGTCAAAAAGGCACCGAAGAGAAGATCATCATCTTCCTTGATGGAGGCTGACAAGGAATTCATTTCAACTATTGTACTAGGCAAGCCACCGTGCCAGGAACCGTGAGGCTCCAGCTAAAAACTGGCTGTTGCAGGGACTACAAAGACCGTAACTCTGATGCTCATCATTTTCCTTCCAAAACATGCTTCTACCTGATGACCACTTATTAATAATTAAAGGCGCTACTGTCCGCCTCACTGTCACCTTCTTGGATCCCACATCCCTTATCCAGTCAGCAAAACCTGAAGACTTCACCCCCTAGATATTTTTAAGTCCTGCCCTCATCAGTAGCACCTCCTCGCTCCTTTGCATGGGCAGTCATCCCTTAGGTGACCCAGCCTGTGCCTAAGTCTCCAGCCTTGACTCTCTCATGCCCTCCTACTCTGCACCCCATGCTTGGGGTTCTGCACTGGATCAGCAAGCATATCAGGAGGCAAATGACAAGCTGGGGACAGTATCTGGAGCACATATGAAATTCCAACAGTTAACATATAACAAGCTACTACAGATCAATAAAATATAAGCAGTTCAAAAAGGATGAAAGCTATAAATAGGCATTTAAAAAAGAAAAATATAAGAAATAGGAGGCAAATAAATATAAGAAAAAAGGCAAGCCAGGTGTGGTGACTCATCCCTGTAATCTTAGCACTTTGGAAGGCTGAGACAGGTGGATTCCCTGAGGTCAGGAGTTCGATACCACCCTGGCCAACATAGTGAAACCCTGTCTATACTAAAAATACAAAAAAATTATCTGGGCATGGTGGTGGGTGCCTGTAATCCCAGCTACTAGGGAGGCTGAAGCAGGAGAATCACTTGAACCCAAGAGCTAGAGGTTGCAATGAGCCGAGATCGTGCCATTGCACTCCAGCCTGGGCAACAAGAGCACAACTCCGGCTCAAAAAGAAAAAAGAAACAGAAAAAGAAAAAAGGCTCAACTTCAATAGTGACAAAAGAAACACAAATCAAAACAAGGGCATGACATTTTCTCCTTGTGTTAGTGAAATAAGGGGGAATTAAGATATCACCTGTAAGCTGTGAAGTACAAGTTGGCAAGTAATTTCTCATGAGCAGCCTTGCTCTATGAAAAGAAAAGTGTTTAGAAAATCTCCACAACGTTGTCTAAGTAGCTCCACTGATATAAGAAAATAAGTGGTGAATTGGGAAAATTTTTCAACTTGGAGAGGTCAAAGTTCCAACAGAGTATTTGTAAAGTAAACTTTATACAATAAACTCTACAGCTACTTAAAGGGGGAGTGTGGAAGCATAATTACCGACATGAGACAGGTGATTAGTGGTAAGTTTTAAGAGAAAACAGTTTATACAAATGTATGTACAATATTTTATTTAAACAATCTTTATATCCATAAAATGTCAGGAAGAGTATATATCAAACTGTAAGTAATGGTTATATCTAGAATAAACTTACCCATAAGGAAATTTTGGGGAATCCTATCTACATTTTTCTATCTTTGAACAATAAAATGATTTATGTTTATAATAAAAATTGGTTTAAAAGGGAACTCAAACGAATTGCCAATCTTAGAGCTATTATTCAATGCAAAGACTTGAGCAACTTAATTTTTAAAATAAAGTCAGCCCCTTAGCCAGAACATATTCATTCACTGTCTAAGAGCCAGGCAGGGTTATGTGCTGAGATAGGCTGTACTTAAATGGTAATTCACGTGGTTGCTTAAGTTAATCCTGTGGGATTTCAATTTCTGGAAGCGTGGCTTGATTTATGAATTTTGACGATTATGCCAAAGCTATTTTGGTGTTGATTGTTAGGTAATGTAAATAAAATACAATTAAAAATATAATGACACAGTTACAGGTGTATACACATCTGTCAAAACTCATCTAACTGCACATTTAAGACCTGTGCATTTTGCTGTGTGTAATCATATCTCAAAAATGTGAAGGCGGACAAAAACATTTAAAACTCTTACATTTTATCTTAAATTTCTAATGGGAATCTCTCAGGCTACTATACTGAATCCATTGAAAAACAAAAACAGGCAGACTTACACTTCTGACCATTATGGAGTAGTTGGTATCAGACAGACCTTCCACTGAAAATAACTATAAAAGCTGGATATAAAAACAAAGCAAGAATAAGTACAACCACTTGAACCCATCAGCAAGGTACCAAGGAAGCCAAATTTCCCTGAGAACCTGGAGTTTCAAAGAGAAAGGGAAGATCCTGTAGAAAAGAAAAAGCACATCCAGGTGAGCCAGACATTCGGTGTACAGACACCTCTCGATGCATTTTCTGCCCCTGAGTTGTGCTGGCGTGGGACTATATAATGAGAGAGAGAAGAAAGCAGCTGTGGAGAAGGTTGAATCTAGGCAGAAATTTTGATTTTGTGAAGTACTGCAGAGAAAAATAAATGAGTTGAGGACACGCAAAGAAACACCATAGGATTCTTACCATGCTTCATAGAATTCCTCATTGTTATGGTTTGACTGTTCCCTCCAAAGCTCATGTTGAAATTTAATTGCCATTGTGACAGTAGTAAAAAATGGGACCTTTAAGAGATGATTAGGGGCCAGGCACAGTGGCTCACACCTGTAATCTCAGTACTTTAGGAGTCTGAGGTGGGCAGATCACCTGAGGTCAGAAGTTCAAGACGTGCCTGACCAACATGGTGAAACCCTGTCTCTACTAAAAATACAAGAATTAGCCAGGTGTGGTGGTGCATGCCTGTAATCTCAGCTACCCCAGAGGCTGAGGCAGGAGAATCACTTGAACCTGGGATGCAGTGGTTGCAGTGAGCTGACATCGCACCACTGCACTCAAGCCTGGGCAACAGAGTGAGACTGTCTCAAAAAAATAAAAATAAAAACAAATTTTTTTTTAAAAAGGTGATTAGGTCATGAGGCTCCTCCCTTGTGAATGGATTAATGCCTAATGTCATTATTGTACAAGTGGGTGAGTTATCTCAATGTCCCTGTCTCCTTTGCTCAGGGGTCCCCTTGTGTCAGGACTGCCGGCGAGTTGCACCCTCCTGCAGGAAGCGAACTAGGCTTGCTGAGGGATCCGTGGTCTCAGTGTGGATTCTTCCCAACATTATAAACCCGTTTCCAACACGTGGATATGCCACATTTTGCTTTCTCGTTCATGCATCAGTGAAAACTTGATTTGCTTGTACCTTTGGCTAGTGTAAATGATGCTGCTACGAATATCGGTATATACATATCTCTTCAAGATCGTGTTTTCAATTCTGTAAAGTCTGGTCTATCCAAGAGTGGAGTTACTGGATCATATGGTAACCCTATTTTTAATTTTTAGAAGCTCTGCCATATTGTTTTCCATCATAGCTGCACCATCTTACATTCCCATCAACAGGGCACAAGGGTTCCAGTCTCTCCACTTGCTTGCCCACATCTGTTATTTTCTGTGTGTGTGTTTTCCTAATAGTAGCCATCCTAGTAAGTGTGCGATGGCATTTCACTGTCATTCTGCTGAGCTTCTTGACTAGGTCACCCACTATCTGCCCTTCTCGACTACCCAGCCCCAAGAAACAGCCTGTCATGCTAAAGTCTTGGCTGGACCTCGAGAAAGAGACTGAACATAGCAGGAGAATGATAGTTCTTAGCGCTCATAATAGCTACCCGGTACTGTCCATTTGTTGAGCCAAATTGTTTATTAAATCTAAGCTATATAATATTTGATGTGCACAGTTAAGACACAGACCTGTAAGAAGGGAGTGATAAAAAGATGATGACTTACCGAGTGTCAGATTTCTGTGAATGAGCACCATCTCCAATTCACCATTGCAAACTAGAGAAGTCCTCTCTCAGGAGGTTATGCAGCTGTAGGGCTCTTTATGTTATATGTAGCATGACAGTAGAATAACTATAATGACGGGATAGAAAAATAGTGAGTAAATGAAAAAGGCAGACTGGCAGACTGGGGTTCATGTTGGTGGGAGATGACAGGGGCTGAATTAAAACAGAAACCACAATTTTCAAAACATAAGCCTCACTTACAAAGCAGGCCAATTTCTCCCAACCACGCAATGGTGGGCGTCACAGACAGACTAAGTTCAAACTTTGAAACACCAGCTCTTGTAGGCCCATTTTGTTCTCAGACAAGACCACAGAGAAACTGACCTGTCAGTAAGTCCCCACAGACTTGTGTGTCCCAAAGATAAGACCACCTACTTTTCTAGAAACTCCCCAGTTTACAGAATCTGATGAAATCCTGCCAACACCACCCTGTGACTAACTCCAGCACCCTAAGCTTTATTGGGTGCCCTTCCTTTAATCCTCCCTTTTGAGATGCCTCAAATTTCCCCACAGTGTGCAGTTTCCCTTGCTATCAGCCTAACTTTGTTGACTACAAATGTGTCCCAGGTGGTCTTAGGCTATAGGACACTGAAGAACATTAAATTACATACAATGCCTAAAGCGAGTTCTCTGCAACTCCATGGCTCTGGAAATGATCAAAGCCTCTCTTTCTGGCCACCTCTCAATTTCCCCTCCCCAGCTTTTACTTTATTTATTTTTATTTATTTATTTTTTTTCCCCAGCTCTTACTTTCTCCATCGTCTTCCTCCAACTCCTGAAATGCAGCACTGGATACCTGGTACTTATACTTTTGTTTATGGAGGCTTCTTACAAAAATGAATAATTAACGTCATAAGAAAATTCTCAGGCTGACCTGAGAATAAAGCAATCAAGACCACATTAAAATTATGTCCTTTTTTCCCAAGACTCATTAAGGAGCTGTGAGAAAATCGGTACAACAACCTGTTGTGAAATCCCAGTGTAATGTTTAACTAATTTTCTGCCTTTGAGCAATATCCCTACCATTAGCTTTCCTTTTTCCTCCCTGGCAGTTTCACTTAATCTCCTTAAAGTGACATAATGAAAGAGTGAAAAGAAAATGTACCCTATGGTCCTGCAGCCACCCCCTACAGCTCCACTTTCTGACTCATGGCCAGGAAAGTGCTGGCTCTGTTTTCCGGAGTCCAAGGGGAGGTGGGTAGCTCTTCTGCTCACCCCTACTCCTTCCCCAGATCACTCTCCCTTCTTTCTGAACTTCGCTTAATTTACGGGGGAGAGTGACTGATCCTTCCTGGCTGCCTCGGGTAGAGCCTAGACCCTTATTCGTACCTCCCTGCTTCTCTCTCATCCACAATGTTGTTTTGAATGCAGTTTTGTTCCCTTATCCGTCCTTGCTCCTGGCAGAATTGATGGGTATGGAGGAGGTAAACCAGTCCCTCCATGGCAAATTTCAACTGAGACGGAGAGGAACTTGGCCCTGAAACATGTAAGCTCAGGAGCTGTTGGTGGCTTTCCCAACAAAAAACGGGGCAAGGACAGTCCAAAGCCAAAGGGAAGATTGAAGTAGAGGCTCAGAGGAAAATAGAAAGGACACCCTTCCTGGGCTCTTCACTGTGCCCCAGTGCAGCCCTGTGCCTTCCCTAGATCCTGAAGTCTGTGTTCTTGGAATCTATGAGCCTCTGCAGTGCCCTCCCATTGCATTTGCTCAAGTCAGCTCCTGTGGCTTTCTGTAACTTACAAACAGAAAAGCCTGAGAAAGGTGCCTGGCTTCTAAAGCTCAGTTTCATGGCCCAGGAGAGCTTCACGCCCTATAAAAGGTGAGCATGTTCCTCAGCCCCAGTAACTGCACCAGCCACCTTGGGGAGCCTTCCCTGCTCCCTGAGCTAACCAGCTTCTCTCGGCTCTGAGCTCCCTCCCTCTCCTGTCAGCCTTCTGCCACGGCCCTTAGCCCTTCAGCCTGAGATCACTTGCAAGCCTTTCTAAGAGATCCCACGGGCAGGTAAGGGCTGGATCATCCCACTCCACACCCCTCCTTCCTCATCATTGTTGCCACATGTGCTGGGGTGCACATGCTGCCAGCTTGCTTAGGTTAACAAGAGCTTGCTTCCTTATTTTCTACTAACGTTAGGAATTTTCCATTCATGCTGTGCATAACAGGCAAGGTGGTCACACTTTAAACATACCAGCTAGTAACATCTCTCTCTCTGTGGGTTGGAGTCTCGTTTTTGGGGTGCCCAGGCTGCTTGTGCATCAGTGCTTGATCTTCCAGATCTTTCCACCCTGTCCTTTTCAAGATGACCTCTGGGTTTGGGGAAACTGGGGAGTCAGGACAGTGAGGAGGAATGGACTCTGACTCTACTTATTTGGTTCCTATAGACCTTGGCATCCTGAAAAGGACCACACATGGATGGCCCCTACACCATGCTGACCTCTGGGGCTGAATCTGTAGCTGGTGAGTTTGCAGTTGATCTCTGGGCTCCATCTCAGCCCCATAGCCCTCCACACAGCCTTGGCCTCAACCTGGTCCTTGTTGCTACCCTGACCTGGGTACTCTGCCCCGCCCTCATAGGTATAGGATCTCTTTGCCCCTGGGATAGCAGACCTCACCAGCCACATCCGCAATAACTTGTGCTTCTTCTACAGGCTGTGTGTAAGGCTTGTGAATGCTGACCCAGGCTCCCTGCCACATCTGCTGCAGCACACTGTCCACTCACTGCAGGCACCCTGCCCAGGTCCCAGACAGCACACTTTCCACTCTGCTACAGCCACCATTCTTAGGATCCCAAACGGGAAACCCCTCTGCTCCTGGCTACCCTCTCAGTCCTTCTAACACCTGGGAACCTTGATTCTGGTCTGAAAGGAGGAGTCATATATCTCTGACTGTGTGCTCACCTGTCTCTGACCCTCTTCTCTTCTTCCACTTTGCTGCCTCCAAAAGGGACATGCTTCTCCCCACCCCCCATTTTGTCTGACCTGAAACCCTCTTAGGTAATTTTCTTTCCCTTACCTAGGCCAGTGCATCTCCAGGCCTAGGTGCCCAAGGAAAAGCATCTACAGAAGGAGTTACGTGTTGAATCCTCCAGTTCCAATCAATATGAAAGCTGCAGAACAATTAAGAGCAGGGATTGGCCAGGTACAGTGAGTGGCTCATGCCTGTAATCTCAGCACTTTGGGAGGCCAAGGCAGGCAGATCACCTGAGGTCAGGAGTTCAAGACCAGCCTGGCCAACATAGTAAAACCCCATCTCTACTTTCTGAAAATACAAAAATTAGCTGGGTATGGTGTGTGCACTTGTAATGCCAGCTACTCAGGAGGCTGAGACAGGAGAATCTCTTGTACCCAGGATGCAGAGGTTGCAGTGAGATTGTGCCACTGCACTCCAGCCCGGGCAACAAGAGCAAAACTCTGTCAAAAGAAAAAAAGGGGGAGACCAAAAGTAAAACTACTTTGATTTAACAGCCCCCAAATATTATACCTATTAAACCTATATTGAATGCCTAGTATGTCTCTGGAGTTTTATATACATTTTAGTTAATGAATATTATATTTTGCATCATATTATATATTTTATATGTTACATTTTATAGCTGGCTTACCTGGCAGGTATCATTAGCATCATTTCGTAGACAAGGAAATGACCAGACAGGTTAAATTGCAAGTGCCTGGAGGCAGGATTCAGACTTAGGTATGTATAATTCCCAAGTTTCCTTCATGACAGCACACCATCTTCTGGGCGTCTGGTACCTTCATCCAGCCCTAGTTGCCATATGGAACATGCTCTCCTCCTGTTAACTGAACAATCAGATGACAAAAGAATGAGCGAAGGAATTTCCGCCACAAACCCAAAGACATCTTGGTATAGCCAAAGGAGGGTAGAGATAAATAAAAATTTCACTGTGATTTTTTAATAATGTTTTATTCTATTATGCTTTGCAGCTAACAAAGCACTTTCATGTAATATCTCATCTGGCCTTTGTAAGGATCAAGTGAGGGAGAGGAGAGGGCAGATGTTGTGAAGCTCATTTTACAATGGAAGACACTGAGGCTCAGAATGCATCAAGAGGCACACAGCAATACAACTGGTAAGCAGTCTTCTCATTGCGCCTCTTTCCACCTACGTACGACGTAGCACTTTAGTCATTATTGAATTATCGATTGGTACCAAACAACTTGTAAGATTTAGGTCTAATAACGCAGTGACAACCCCATTTATGTGGGGAATACTTACCCAGAATGCCCAGCTGTGCTGAACACAGATGAGAAAGGGAATGTAGCTGAAATAAATAAATCGAGACTCTCTAGGGTTAAAATAGATGCCACAGTAAAACCCTGAGAGGTTATGGGTTCCTTGATAGAAGATTGCCTTGAGCTTTCCGTCAAAGCCTATTTTCTCTTTTTTTAAAGCCAATTATAATTTGTTTGGTTTTTAGCCTCCAGCAGATTAAATATAGCAAATGGGAGCAGGGAGGCATGCATGTCATCCACAAGAAGATAGTGAGGGAGGAGGGGACAGGCAGAACATAAAAAGCGTGCACCAGAGCTAAGAAAGCGTAATGATCTAGAGCCAGTCAGTGAGGAGAAACAATCTCTTAGACCTATGTGAACTCCAGCCTATCCTCCCTTGTAGATACTGCAGAGGACAGAGCACAGTAGACTGGGAAGTCTGACCTTCCTGCTACTTTAACCCTTTTCTCTTTCTGAATCCAATGGTTAATAACTGTATCAGTTTCCAGCTGCTGCTGTAACAAATTACAATAAACTTGATATTTTCAAGTAACACAAATTTATTATCTTATGGTTCTGAAGAAACACAAAATGGGACTTACAGGCTGAATTCAGAGCATGGGCAGAGCTGTGCTCCTCTGGAGGCTCTGCGAGAGAATCCGCCTCCTTGCCTTTCCAGCTTTCAGAGGCTGCCTTCGTTCCCACCACGTAATCGCTTCCTCCCATTTCTCCAACCTCTGTTTTCATGATCAGGCCTCCCATTCTTACTTTGAGCTTTCTGCCTTATAATTATATTGACGCTTATGATTATACAGTACCTATCCAGACAGTCCAGGATAATCTCCCTATGTCAATGTCTGTACCATTCTAAACACCTGCACGATCTCTTTTTATGTAAACTGGTATATTCGCAGATTCCAGGATTAGAACATAAACGTCTCTAGGGGTGATTTTTTTTTTTTTTTTTTGAGACGGAGTTTCGCTCTTGTTACCCAGGCTGGAGTGCAATGGCGCAATCTCGGCTCACCGCAACCTCCGCCTCCTGGGTTCAGGCAATTCTCCCGCCTCAGCTTCCCAAGTAGCTGGGAT
>CAUYOR010101464.1:0-18788 GCA_963573925.1 Callimico goeldii | reverse complement strand
CAGAGTTGTGCTGGGGAGCCGTGTGTGTTTTCCAAACCTCGGTCCGAAGGGGAGCCAGCCCTGTTTACTCTGCTCCAAGAGCTCCCGCGCCGAGGTGCCTGCGGAACCGCTGCGCTGTGCACAAAAGTCGCTCTGGCGACCTGTGTGATTCCTCCACTGGAGATCTTCTGCTCCGTGAATGACCAGAATTTGTCTGAAAGTGTGGTGTGCTCTAGTTCTCCGCGCCTTCACTGAGAGCTGCAATCCCGGGATGTTAACGTTCGGCCATCTTGGATCGTTCCCATGTCTTTTGTATTTAATGTGAATTCAGTGTTGTCAGCATTGAACTTCACTAATTTAGAAAGTTCCCACTGGTTGAGTGTAAATTAGTTCAACCATTGTGGAAGACAGTGTTGTGATTGCTCAAGGATCTAGAACTAGAAATACTATTTGACCCAGCAATCCCATTGCTGGGTACATACCCAAAGGATTATAAATCATTCTACTATAAAGACACATGCACACGTATGTTTATTGTGACACTGTTCACAATAACAAAGATGTGGAACCAACCCAAATGCCCATCGGATAAAGAAAATGTGGCACATATACACCATAGAATACTATGCAGCCCAAAAAAGGATGAGTTCATGTCCTTTGCAGGGACACGGATGAAGCTGGAAACCATCATTCTCAGCAAACTAACACAAGAACAGAAAACCAAACAGCATATGTTCTCACTCAGTGGGAGTTAAGCAATGAGAACACATGGACACAGGGAGGGGAACATCACACACTGGGGCCTGTCAGGGGTGTGGGGGGCTAGGGGAGGGATAGCATTGGGAGAAATACCTAATGTAGATGATGGGTTGATGGGTGCAGCAAAACCACCATGGCACAAGTATACCTATGTAACAAACCTGCACATTCTGCACATGTACCCCAGAACTTAAAGTATAATAATAATAAAAAAAGAAAGTTCCCACTGGTCATTAAGAAAACCCAAATGAGGAAATGTGTATTCTTTGTGTCTTCTAGTCAATAACATAATGGGGTGTGGGGGAGAAATTGGGGAATGTGGACAAAAGGGTTGTAAAATGGATAAGAATTAATGAATAAAATTAAAATAATTTTAATTTTTAAAAGCTAATTAATTAAAAAAATTAAGGGCAGTATTCTCAATCCTGGCTGCAATTAGAATCATTTAGGGATTTAAAAAAAAATATGTCAATCCCTGAATTTTAAGTTCTCAGTACGGGCCTGGGTGGATCCCTGGCATAGGTCTTTTTCCAGCCAGGTTGAGAACTGCTATGCTAGGACTTTTAAGGATGTGCAGTACTCATAAAATTAAGCTGAGTAGGATGGTTAAAACAGCAACAACTCTACCCAAACTATTGCTTCCGAGTATTTTTTAAACATAAGACCCAAATAAATATTATAAACTGCCCATCAATCCATGGGTCTGTGAGTGGTGTGATTTAGTAGAAGCATATGTTGTCGGAACAGAAAAGCAATAGATCAGAAGCAGTGACGTCTCAACTGGGCGCTGCCATTGGTGAGGTGTGTGATGCTGGACAAGTTACTCCATCATTTGGGACTTCAGTTTCCTCACGCATAAAGGGAGGGAGCCACATGGCCTTCAAGGTCTCTTCTGTTTCCTGCTCCTCCATCACTAAGAAATGACTGTGGAACTTTTTGGGTGTACCTGTGTTTAAAACATAATTTCCAATTTAAAAGTTACAGCAATCGCCTTACAAAAAAGAGGATCATCTTACTAGTTCTATTTCAGTAATTTTCTCATAAGCAAATTTTAAATAAGACTATTTACTTACTTAAGTCAAGATATCAAGTTGAAGATAATATCATGAAAGACTTTTTCAGGTGAGTCACAAGCTACTTCTGCATTGATCTTGGCTGTGCTATAGGGAGTTAAGGGAGAACTTTGTGCATATATCTCATGTGAAGCAGCAACAGCAGCATGGAAAAGGCATTTGTGGGACATCGATAAATAAATTGTGAGATCTGGAGCTATAACATCTATCACGTATAATGTCCCCGAGGATCATACATGTTGTATCTGTATTTGTTTAAAAGCTATAGGAAGTCATGTGGAGCCTGGTCTGGCATGTGTAACTCAGCAAACATTTTTTGAGCACCTATGGTATTCGAGAAATAGTCATGATGCAAAAAAAAAAAATAAAAATAAGATACAGATCTTATTATCATGAAGGTCATGGTTCTATAGAAAAAACAGAAGTGAATTTGAGGGAGGGGATCCAAGTTACCTTAGCCTTAAAAGCCTCAAAATATATTATTTCTCTCTGCGAGGACATATTTCTGCTACAGATGCCAGATTTTACATTGGTCAATGACTAATTTAACATCTCTGTCTGAAGCACTAGCTTTCGGGTTAATGGTGAAGAGATTTTCTTCAAAGCATCTTTTAAAGGCTAAGATAATGTTTCCAAAACAATAAGAGCATCAGCACACAAGGAAAAACTGGGAGAAATCTGTTCTTTTTTTTTGAGACAGAGTTTTGCTCTTGTTGCCCAGGCTGGAGTGCAATGGAGTGATCTTGGCTCACTGCAACCTCCACCTCCTGGGTTCAGGCAATTCTCCTGCCTCAGCCTCCTGAGTAGCTGGGATTACAGGCATGCGCCACCACCCCTGGCTAATTTTTGTATTTTTAGTAGAGAAAGAGTTTCTCCATATTGGTCAGGCTGGTCTTGAACTTCGACCACAGGTGATCAACTCACCTCAGTGGATCACTGAGGTGATCACAGGAGTGAGTCACTGCACCTGGCTGAGAAATCTGTTCTTTTACTAGATTTGCTTTACAAATATTATTTCTGAAAATTACCAAGAAACACCATATTTTATAACCCATCCAGATGGACACTGATCAATTAAATAGACAAGTTTATCTAGATGCCACTACAAGTGGCTTTGCTGTTTTTAGGATCTCACATCAGTATTAACTATATATAAATTGATAATTTATTCAAGAACTATTCATTGAGCACCTACTGCATGCTGGAGACTGTTCCATGGGGTGGGTCTCCCCTGACATCTTCGCATTGTGAAGTTATTACCCTCATGTCTCTTTTGGCTATAGCTAAGAAAAGGGAAGTCCTCCTTCCTGTCCATTCCCAGGCCTACCTCACATCCCACCCCAGCATGACTGACAGTGGAAACATCCAATTCCTTCATCCTTACCCACCAGATAATATTTTAACTTCAGAGACACAGACAAGGCAATGTTTGCAGTTTAAAAGATAAACTTCCAAGTCTTGGTTATTCAGTTTCAAAAAGGAGAAACTAAAAGCCATGGATGGGTTGTTGACAGTCCAGACCATTCCATGTCTTTATTCCAGCGCAATGTAAAGGGAAGGCCAACCCCAGATCCTGATATGAACTGTTCTAAACTAGACTGTGAGAAAATTCTTGTACACAGATGTACATAAATATCTCCAAGTGGGAGTGAGCAGGGAGTGGGGACAATTTTCAGGGGCAAGACTTTTCCATATTTAGGTAAAAATATATTATTTCTCTCTGCAAGGAAATATTTCTGCTAAAAATAGCAAACTTTACGCTGGTCAATGACTAATTTAGCATCTCTGTCTGAAGCACTAGCTTTCAGGTTAGTGGTGACTTAAGATTTTCTTCAAGAAAATAGGTGGTTATTATGCTTATAAAAGTATTCTGGGTGATTTTCCTCAAGCAAAAGAATGTGCTCCAGTGGTGAATTAAAGTTTCCCTTACTAATGCATTTTATTTTTATTTTATTTTATTTTTTTAAAATTTTTTATTGCATTTTAGGTTTTGGGGTACATGTGCAGAACATGCAAGACAGTTGCATAGGTACACACATGGCAGTGTGTTTTGCTTCCTTCCACCCCTTCACCCACATCTGGCATTTTTCACCAGGCTATCCCTCCCTGGCTCCCCCTCCTCGCTGGCCCTCCCCTTTTCCCCCCAAAAGACCCCAGGGGAAAAACTTTCATGGAAAAGTGTCAGCCCCCACGATGTGGCTGCTGGGTCGGTTTGGCCACCAGGGAAACTGGTCTTTCATGTTTGCTGCAGCAGCAGGAAATGGTGTGGAAAGAAAATGCCTGGAAGTAGCAAGCTCAACACACAGAGTCCACGTTCCCCTTCTCCTGCCCCCACTGTCCAGGTTGTACCTGGGTAGCTGGCTTTCCTTCTCTTTGGAGCTAGCTTGTCAGGACTTGCAGTTGGTGCCCCTGGGGCATTCTTCCCAGCATTCTGGGGGATAGCAGTTTGGTATGCTCTTATGAATTCAGCTTTGGTCTCTCACTTCCATTTCAATGTGGATGTGCAGGTAACCTACCTCCACCAGATATTTTGAAGTTCATCATCTTTAAAAAATAATTTTCTCTCACTTTTTGGTGAAAAGCATTTGAAAATATTTTCAAACAATTTTAAAAAGGGGGAAAAAGGCTTACTACGCCTGTAATCCTACCACTTTGGGAGGCTGGGGCAGGAAGGTTGCTTGAGGCTAGGAGCTTGGGACCAGCTGGGCAACATGGCAAGACCCCTGTCTCTATGTAAAAAAGGTCATTTCAGTATCCTCTCAAAGTCTCTCCAGAAATAAAATTGCACATATTTGTGTGTTTTCAAAAAAAAAGGAAAAAAGACAAAGAAGTGGCGAATCCATACTTACGTACTTTTTACCTAGATCTGCCAATCATGAATGTTTTGCCACATCTGCTTTCACCCTCTTTCTCTCTTTTTTCTATCTATCCTTTTTTCTCTCTTTTTCTGAAAGAAAATGAAAAATATTTTGCAGACATCCTGTCACTTCCCCTGTAATATTTTGGCATGTTTCTTCTAAAAATGAGGACATGTATAAACAATAAATAAATGAGTTTATTAATATAAATAATATTCTCCTATAAATTATAAATACATTTTACAATAAATACATAATCAAACCATTAAAATCCCTAAGAAAATTAATTAATAATAGTTGCATAAGATGATCTAGTACTTAGTATCCTCAATATTCTCTAAAACTCTTTCATTACTGTTTTTCCTTTCCAGGGTCAGATCAAAGGTCACATATAGGTTTTTTTTTTTTTTTTTTGGTCCTTCTGGTCTCTTCTGCCAAGTGTCCCTCTTTCCAGCATTCCCTCTCACAATTTACACTCATTCTTTTACCCTGTACTCATCTTGATGGTTTCGGAACCATCAAGTTTCCTTTCACCTATAAGATATTCCCTTTGCCTAAAATATTTCCTTTCCTTCTGTGCTCTTGGCTTAACCATTTCATCAGTTTAGGGCAGATGCTACAGCTGTGTACTCCCGTTTCCCTCTATATTTTGCAATCAAAAACCTTATTATACTCTAATATAATCTATTTCTCATAATTACTTATTTTTTATGCTTACTCTGTTTTCCTGCTTGACTGTAAATACGCTGAGGCAGAAACTATGTCCATTTTCGCCCATCCATATCAACACGGTCTCTGGTTCAGATTCTGGTGAATAGTAGGTATATTATATTCATTGGATGAACAAATCTTTTTGGAAAGTGAATGGGAGTGTCAATAATATTTCTTCTTTACATCTTTCTCCCCAAATCTAGATTTGTAAATTCAGCTGCATACTGGACAGGTCCACTTGGCTGTCTGACTTCTCAAGTATATTGTGTATAAACCTGTATTTCTGACTACCCTTTACATTATCAGCCACTTCTATCTTATCTACTGCCTTCCCCATCTCTGCTAATGGAAGATTCTTATTTCCAGTAGCTCAAGTCAAAATCTCGTAGTCTTCCTTGATTCCCTTTTTTTTCTTCATACTTCATGTTTAATTCATTAGAAAACTCTAATTTTACTCCCTTGAAAATACAAACCCAGAATCTGACCACCTCTTTTCTCCTCTCTTGGTACTCCCCTAATTCAAGTTACTGTCCTTTCTCTCTTGGATTACCAGAATAGCCTCTTGTATAATCTTACTGCTTTTAAGCGTGCCTGTCCACTTTCTAGTCTCAACACAGGGTGACCTTTATAAACATCAGACTGTCTCATTTAACTAAATGCCCTGCAAATGGCTTCCATTTATTTCATAGCAAAACCCATCTCTTTACAGTCAGTAGTCAGTGAGGTCCAACATGGTCAGTCACTTGTTTTCTCTCTGACATTACCCACTACTAGTCCCTGCCCCTCCCTCACTACTCTCCAGTTGTCTGGTCTCCTGGTGTCTCCTCTGCTTAGAAATCTCTTTCACCAAGTGTCAACATAGCTCACTCTCCTCCCAATTGTCAACACAGCTCACTCCCCTATCTCCTCCGGGTGTCTGCTCAAATGTCACCTTCTCCATAAGACCAACCCTGACTATCCCACTTAAAACTGCATCCCCTTCTGCCAGTACTTCCAATCTACCCTTCTCCGTTCCATCTTTTCTTTTCTCCATAATACGTATCATTTTCTAAATTACTTGCTTAAAATGCTTATTATCTCTTTCCGCTAGAAGTCTCATAAAGAAGGATCTGCAAATGTTTTGTTTATTAATATATCTCGTGTTTAGAATAGAGTCCAGTGCTAAATAAATATTTGCTGAAGAACGTGTGCATGAATGAAGGAAGAAATGAAATATTGAATGAATGAATGAATGAATCGTGTGAAAGCAAGATCAAAATTTATTTAAACCTGGAGTCCCCTCCTAGCTTCTCTGATTTTTGGCTCTGTGGCCTTGTTCAAGTCATGTCACCTGCGGAGCTTTGGTTTCTACATTTTAAAAATAGATAAATAACAATCTCTATCACAGAAGGCATCCTTGAGGATTAAACTAAGGTATTTGACATGTGCTTTGTAAACCAGAAGGCACTGAATAAATGTTAGTTTTAAACAGGGGCGGGGGAAGGAAGACAGAAAGAAGAGAAAGAAACCATGGAGTGAGAGTGACCAGCTGGGGATTAAATGGGCAAACTCTCACAATCCCAGTGCAAGCACTGGAGGGGATAAGACATTGGTAAAAATGAAGTGGAAGAAATTCAGGCTAAAAATGCTGCATGCCCCTGAGGAAGGGGAGGGTGACTCATTCTATGAGCATCTACAAGGAATCTGGAAATTGCAAGTTCCTTTACTTAGAGAGAGTTGAACTGGTATTGATAATTTCACAGTGTTTGAAGAGGACAAAGCCTATGTGTAAAAATAATAGTAATTCAGGGTGGTGAGAAGTTCAGATGCCTGCTTTGGGACTGTCAAGGAGGGAGGGATAATGAGCCAGCACTTTACACGTTATCTCTAACAGGAAGTGGTGATCAGTTAGTGGAAGATGGTAGAGGGTGAAGTTGGAGAAATAAACAGAGGTCAGTCCATAACAGAGGTCAGTCCATATCAGCTATAGCAGAGAGTTTCGATTTTATGCAAACTAAAACACTTTTGTCTCTCTCTCTCTCTCTCTCTCTCTCTCTCTCTCTCTCTCTCTCTCTCTCTATTTTTGAGACAGAGTATACTCTGTTGCCCAGGCTGGAGTACAGTGTTGTAATCTTGGCTCACTGCAACCTCCACCTTCAGGGTTCAAGTGATTCTCCTGTCTCAGCCTCCTGAGTAGCTGGGATTACAGGCATGTGCCACCACGCCCAGCTAATTTTTGTTTTTTTTTAGTAGAGATGGGGTTTCACCATGTTGGCCAGGCTGGTCTCGAACTCCTGACCTCAGATGATCTGCTCACCTCGGCCTCCCAAAGTGCTGGGATTACAGGTGTGAGCCACTGCATCTGACCTAAGTGAACACTTTCTTTACTCAACTTCTCTCTCATTCATTTTTGTTCACCAGGATAGCTTTCTCAGTGTCATTGCTGGATTATTCTCTTTACAGTCTCTAGATATTGGTGCACCCAGGCTCTCAGTCCTTGGGCCTCTTCTCTATCTATGCCTATGGTTTCATGTTCTCCTCTGTTCTCCTGGTGTTATTGAATTTATCCTGACAATCCACATTATGTTGTCAATCTAGACAAATCCTCTAAAATCCAGACCTATATTTCCAGCTGTTTAAAAGCCTTCCTTTTTCTTTTCTTTTGAGATGGAGTTTCACTCTTGTTGTCCAGTCTGGAGTGCAATGGCGGGATCTCGGCTCACTGCAACCTCCACCTCCCAGGTTCAAGGGATTCTCTTGCCTCAGCCTCCCAAGTGTCTGGGATTACAGGCATGCTGCACCACACCTGGCTAATTTTGTATTTTTGGTAGAGATGGGGTTTCTCCATGTTGGTCAGGCTGGTCTCGAACTCCTGACCTCAGGTGATCCACCTGCTTTGGCCACCCAAAATGTTGAGATTACAGGCATGAGTCACTGCGCCAGGCCAGCCACTGTGCCTGGCCTGATTTTTGTATTTTCAGTAAAGACAGGTTTTTACTATGTTGACCAGGCTGGTCTCAAACTCCTGATTTCAGGTGATCCACCCGCCTCAGCCTCCCAAAGTTCTGGAATTACAGGCATGAGCTACTGCATCCGGCCTTTAAGAGCCTTAAATGTGTCATGTGAAAGTCTAGATTCTTGGCAGCTTTTTTCAAATGTGCTGCGCTACTAATGTTTCCATTTTCATTGAACAGCATTAGGATATAAGATGTTGATACAGATATTTGAACCCCAAGCAAGTAGTATCCATGATTCTTTTTCTTTCATCTCCCATAGCAGCGCATCCTATAAACTCTCCTTAGAAACATTATACTGTACCCCATAAATATGCGCAATTATTATGTGTCACTGAAAAATAAAAGAGAAGAAAATGCATTTCTGGTATATCTACTTAAGGCCTTCATCCAGGCCACTCCCTGCTTTTATATAGATCACTGCAGTGACCACCTAGTGGCATCCCCGCTTCCAATTCTGTCCCCCCCAGCCTTCAGGTCTTCTCTACACAGCAGCCAGAGGGACCTTTCTGAAACCCAACTCAGATCCTGGCACTTGTGTCCAACCTCTCTAGTGGCTTTTTATCTCACTTAATATAAAATCTAAAGTCCTCCCATTCAGCCTTAAAAAAGAAACAGTTTCCGGGGGCCGGACGCGGTGGCTCACGCCTGTAATCCTAGCACTTTGGGAGGCCAAGGTGGGTGGATCACATGGTCAAGAGATCGAGACCATCCTGGTCAACATGGTGAAATCCCGTCTCTACTAAAAATACAAAAAAATTAGCTGGGCATAGTGGCACGTGCCTGTAATCCCAGCTATTCAGGAGGCTGAGTCAGGAGAATTGCCTGAACCCAGGAGGCGGAGGTTGCAGTGAGCCGAGATCGCGCCATTGCACTCCAGCCTGGGTAAACAAGAAAAAAACTCCATCTCAAAAAAAAAAAAAAAAAAAAAAAAAATGGTTGAGTACTCTACATTTTAATACTGCTAAGGGAGTAAACTTAAAATGTTCTTATCACAAAAAGAAAGTTAAATATTCGAGGTTTGGGTGTGTTCATTAGCTCGATTTGAGCATTTCACTTTGTATTAAATAATCATAACTTCACTTTCTGTCCTATCATTTGTACCCTATAATTTGTCAATATATGATAATAACAAAAAAGTCCTCGTCGTGGCCTACCAGGACCTCCTTTACGTGGCTTCTGCTCCCTCTCTCTACCTCTGCAAACTGGCCTTCTTGTCATTTTTTAAACATTCGAAGTTCACTCACAGTATGGGACATGTTACAATTGCTCTTCCCTTTGCCTGGAACAGATTTCTGCCTCCAAGTTTCCGTTACCTCCGTCAGGTCTCTGGTTGTTTTTCTCCTCCTTGAAGAACATGGGACCACTCTTCCCTACCACTGTCTGTCCCCTGAACTTGCTCTGTTTTTACCATGGGACTTACTATGTCTGTCATTTCATTATATCTGCATCGACATGTTTATCATCTGGTTCTCTCACTAGAAGGTATACTCAAAAAGAACAATAGTTTGTCTATCCTTTTCACTGTCTGATCGCCCGGATTTAGAAGAGTCTCGTAAACATAGCTCAAAAAATACTGGTTGAAAAGAAGGGAACAGCAGACACTGGGCTCTACTTGAAGGAGGAGGTAGGGAGGGAGCAGGGTAAGGGTTGAAAACTACCTGTGGGGTACTAGTATGCTTATTATCTGGGTGGCAGAATAATCTGTACACCAAACGCTCGTGACACACAATTTGCCTATATAAACAAACCTGTGCATGTACCCTTGAACCTAAAATAAAAGCTAAAAAGTTAAAAAAAAAAAAGTACTGATTAAAAGAATGAATAGGAAGACATGGATTCAATTGAGTTTGAGAGAGACATGGTTATTTTTTCCTCAATAATTTGAGGACTGAATTTTTTTTTTTTTTGGTAATTGAGATGGAGTCTCACCTTGTTGCCCAGGCTGGAGTGTAATGGCAAAATCTCGGCTCACTGCAACCTCCACCTCCTGGGTTCAAGCAATTCTTCCACCTCAGCCTCCTGAGTAGCTAGGATCACAGGTGCCCCCACCCCCCACCACACCCGGCTAAATTTTTTAAAATTTGTTTTTAGTAGAGACCGGGTTTCACCATATTGACCAGGCTGGTCTCGGACTGTTGATCTCAGGTGATCCCCCTGCACCCCGTGTGGCCTCCTGAAGTGCTGGGATTACGGGCGTGAGCCACCATGCTTGGCCTTGAGGACTGACTATATGCAAGTCCTGAGCGAGATGTTAAGAATATCCCAAAGAAGCTACCCCTTTCCCGTTCTCACACAGAACACACCCTGTAGCAGTGACAAAGAGAAGTTAATGGGCAATTTTAGTTCAGGATGAAACACACTTTGAGGAAATGCAAGGTGATATTGGTGAGTAAGCATGAAGCTGAGAGAGTAGGGAATGAGTTTTTCCAGTCCAAAAAACCGCATGTAAGTGAGACAGCTTGGAAGTTAGAGTTTGTTTGTACACTTGGATGAAACATAGACACAAAGCAAAAAAAAAAAAAAAAGGAGACAGGACAGACAGTGTCCTAGTCAGTGTTAAGATATTGGGGCTACATTTCAGATAGTGGCTAGTTTCTGAAAGTTCATATAAATATAAGGAAAAAATGAATGTGGGTAAGGCTAATTGTGAATAGTTTCACAGAACAGCATAAAGTGACTGGGAAGAGGACAGGGCAATGAGAAAGGAGCTGGGAATTTGAACATAAGGCATCTCGAATATAAATCGAGAGAGTTTCCTATTTGTCTCCTAGACAGTGGGGTTCATTGACTACTTCCCAAAAAGGTGGAGGAGGTGGCATGAGCCGACTCACACTTTGAGAAGATAATTCTGGCTGTCATATTTAAGAAGAATTGTAAGGTTGTCAAGGTAGAAGCAGGGCGACCAGGTGGGTGGCATTTGTACTTCTGTGTGTCTTGGCAAAGAACCTGGTTTTATTTAATCCCATTAAGGCTTCTTTTCTGAAGCTCTCTGGTCTTACCAGACATGCTGCTGACTGGAAAGGGGAAAAAATGAATGCACTAAGGTGTTAAGGATTAATTCCAAAATTCCTCACTTCTGAGGATTTAATTGCCACCTCTACCTATGCATGAAACAGGGTGAAGTAATAAATAGAAACAGGAAGTCAATGAAGACTTAGGCAATTTGGAAACAGAGTCCTAAGGTAACTTGCCAGATTCCAGGGGCTCCGTATTGGCAGTGAAACAATCTGATTGCGGGAAGTGCCTAAGAACATGAGTTTCTTAGTGTTGGAAAGAGAGAAGATCCATTCATAAGCCTGTTTGCACTGCCTTCATTCATTTAAGAATTGTTTACTAGGTATTTTATAAGTTCCAGGCAATGTATTCAGAGCTGAGAAAAGTAGATACAGTTCCTGCCCAATGGAGGTTACCTTCTAGTGGAGAGTGAGGACAGTAAAATCATTGCCAGCTGGTCTGGGGAGCCTGAGCCTGAGCTAGTTGGGGGAGTCAACTAAAGTGCCCTGTAGAAGTGACCTCCAGGCCCAGGCCCAGTACTTTGAGAGGAAGTTTATCAGGTGAGAATGCGAAGAAGGTTGTCCAAAGTAGAGGAGACCTCAGAAGCACTTCAGACCTGAAGTTCTTGGTTCTACTCCATAGAAGAGTCACTTGGGAGCTTGTTAAAAAGGCAAAGGCAAAGACTCTGGCCTGCTAAGTGTTGACTAAGCTCTCGTCTGTGTATTTTAACATGGATTCTCACCAAAGTCTGATGCAGGTGGCTGACCTCACTTCAAAGTAACACAGATGGAATCTGTGTTTGATAGTTTTCAAATTGTGCCCCCTGGCCTGAAGGGTAGGATGGTGAGAGGAGAGACAGGGGTCTGCCGCATCCCTATCCCCTGAGAAATTCTACTTATATGAGGTTTACTTATTTTGCAAAATATTGATTGGAATGTTAGTATTTGTACTTCCTCCAGCAAAATGTACAGTCTTTGTGTATCATATTTAGTCCTAGCACCTAACACAGACAAAATCTTCCCCCAAAATTATTTGAAAGAGTATATTAATAAGTCAAATGTTTCAAGTGTAAGTAAAATCATGAAGGCCACTAATTCAGTCCAACTATTCATTTTACAAATGAGTAAACTGAAAGTCAAAGAGGAATCATTGCTTGTCTAAGGTTGTCCAGCTTATTATGTTAGAGTAGAGGGCTGACTTACAATGCCTGTGCCCACAGTCCAGTGTTGGTTCTTCCAGGTCCAATTTCAGCTTTTATTTATTTATTTTTAGTCAGAGTTTCGCTCTGTTGCCCAGGCTGGAGTGCAATGGCACTATCTTGGCTCACTGCAACCTCCACCTCTTGGGTTCAAGCAATTCTCCTCCATCAGCCTCCCAAGTAGCTGGGATTATAGGCGTCTGCCACCAAGTCCAGCTAATTTTTTTTTTTTTTTGTATTTTTAGTAGACAGAACTTTCACCATATCATCCACGCTGGCCTCAAACTCCTGATCTCCTGATCTGCCCACCTCGGGCTCCCAAAGTGCTGAAATTACAGGCTTGAGCCATTGTGCCTGGCCTAAGCTTTCAAGGAGGACAAAATATCGGCAGAATCTTGCTGAAAATAGAGGAAGTAAGAAATACGATGCAGTTTAAGAACAATTTGTATAAATTCATAGACTTGAGGCTTATAGTGGGCAATTAGTTTGCTAGAGATAATCTTGGGTTGAAAGCAATCCTAAACCACATCTGGCATGCTCATAGCATCATAGAGATACTTAAACCCAGAATCTTAGAGCCTGAGTTTCTTCATCTATAAAATGAAAATAATCACAACCAGCTCCCAGGGTGCTTGTGAGTATTCATACAAAGTGCCTGGCCCATAAATAGGTGACCAACATTTATTTATGCTTAAGTATATGGATCTGGAAAATCAAACATGTCCAATATGGGAAAAGAGATTTTGTTTATCTCTGAGTCTATAGGGGTTTAGGCAGTAAGTACATGCAGGAGGGAGAGAGAGATAAAGAGAGAGAGAGGAAGAGAAGGAGAAGGGAGAGAAAGAGGAAGAAAAGATAAAAGAGGGAAAGACAGAAGAAAGGAAGTGGGGGTGGGAGAAAGGAAGGAAGGAAGGGGAAGGGAAAGGAAAGGAAGGAAGAGAGGGAAGGAGAGGGGTAGGGAGGGAGGAAGGGAGGGAGAAGGAAGGAATGGGAAAGGAAAGGAAGTAAAGGAAGGAAGGGGGAAAGGAAAGGAAGGAAAGGAATGAAGGGAGGAAGGAAAGAAAAGAAAGTAGAGAAGAAAGAGTACTATTCTTCCCCTGGAAAATACGACGTGAGCTTGCAGAGGTATTGTGTTGGTTGTCTGCGGTAGCTTTTGTAAGATATGGCCATCAAATACCTTTATGCTCAAGAATGGTAGTCATGTGTGGAGACATGAAGAAAGAAACTGAAGACAATTTGGTGGAGAGAAACACTTACTTTTGTGTGGTTTAGAAGAATGAACAGAATTAAAATTTGGACTTTGGGGGTAGCTCTGGGGTAAAACAGGAAACCGGCATTTCTCAGTGTGTTTTGGAGTACTGTCCAACTAACTCAGAGCGGAGAAACCCTAAGTAGGCAATCCCCACGATAACTTATTTATCATCTTGATGCCTATGTGACACTGACACACGTCTGTGGCCACAGCAATGACTAATGTTTGACTGAAACATGCCCAATTCACCTGGGTATCCAGAAGACAGTCCCTATTCACCTGGGTATCCAGAAGACAGTTCCTAACGTTCCATATACATTTTTACTTCTCTGAGATTCGTAGCATTTCCTAGTTAGTCAGGACAACAATAACACTTTCCAACCACCTGTTGGATTCTGAATCCTTCCCATAAACTTCCCTGTCAATCAGTTATGCAAATGCTCCTTCAGTTTCTTCAAGAACCGGGGCCTCTCTGCTTCCCAGAGCAGCTTGTTCTCTTGTGGTCAGTTCTGACAGTCAGCAAGGACTTGCTTTATTGAGTGTAATTTTGAGAATTTGAGAATAAATTAAATTAAATTATTATTTAGTAATTGCTGTCAGTTATTCCTAGTCATTCCAGTTTTACCTCTCAGAGCCATGTTTCCATGACATTCACAATCATCAGATTCTACCAACTAGGAAAATTGGTGATGTCTTCCTTCTTCTTATGCTTTGGTAATCAAATCAAATATCTCTAAGAATACTTTACACGTCCCCCCTACACCTATCACTTTTCTATTATCATTGATTGTACTAAATCAATTACCTTGTTTAATCATAAAATCATAAACTCCACTTAAAACATTTATTTTCTTACCTCAGATGTGATCTGGGCAGTTTTTATCAGTTTCTTCTGATGTATATTTAAATAATGAGTGTGTTATTCAGATTTAAAAGTTCCCCAAGAAGGCTATTTGGGAAGACATCTCTGTTTTCTAATTTGCTTCAGCCCAGTCATTTTCAAACATGTTAGGAGCAAGAGAATACTTCTGTCAAAGCAAAACAGATTACTGATCTATCTATCTCTGTCAGTGGTAGAATAATATATAAATCTTTGATCATCCTTGATTATTTCCATAAAATATGTTATTTGATGTCCAGGTCAATGAGTTAAACAGGATCAGCAAACTTTCTATAAAGAGTCAGATAGGCCAGGCATGGTGGCTCACGCCTGTACTCCCAGCACTTTGGGAGGCTGAGGCGGGTGGATGATGAGGTCAAGAGATTGAGACCACGGTGAAACCCCATCTCTACTAAAAAATACAAAAATTAGCTGGGTGTGGTGGCACGCACCTGTGGTCCCAGCTACTCAGGAGACTGAGGCAGGAGAATTGCTTGAACCAGGGAGGCAGAGGTTACAGTGAGCCGAGATCGCGACACTGCACTCCAGCCTGGTGCCTGGCAACAGAGCAAGAAAAGAAAAAAGTCTCAAGAAAAAAGTCAGATAGTAAATATTTTAGACTTTGTGGGACTTCCAGTCTCTGTTGCAGCTACTCAACTCTGCCGCTGTAGTATAAGAGAGGCCACAGAATATACAGCACATAAATAGATGATTGTGATAGTTTTCCAATAAAAATTTATTTGCAAAACAGACAGTGGGACACATTTCATCTTTGGCCTATAGTTTGATGCCTTGTGAGTTAATCTTTAATGATTTTAGTGCATTTGGGTAAAGTATGGTTTTAGGTCCCTGGTTCTTGATACAGAGCCAGACATTCAATTAATATAACTGAATGAATTAGCAGAAGAAAAAAATATTTCTTAACCAGTTGAAAACAGGGACAGGAAATATTTCTTTACAGGAAAATGATGAAAGGTCTAGCTGATTACGTGTATTGGGGGTGGCTCAGAGATGGCAGCATGCTCACTAATCCTAAAATATCTTAACAAGAAAGAAATTGGCAATTAAATGCAGTATTACTTGCTGGGAAAAAATAGTTCATTTTTCTTCTTAAACAGTGCACTGTGGCAGAGGGAATTAAGCAGAGACCTGGTGTGCAAGACCTGGATTTAAAACCAGCTCTCGTGCTGACAGCTGTGTGTCTTTGAGAGAATTATTTCCTCTCTCAGAGTCCCTGTGTTTCCATCTAAAATTTAAGGCAATGACAAAGACACTCTTTGTGTTTCCTTGGAGCTTTCAAATTTTGTGATCTGAAAGAAAAAAAACTCACATAATTGCAATGTTTAATAGGATTTATGATAATTGGAAAATAATTGCCATTCCAAAGTTTTATTAATCTATATTTAGTTATGAGTCATGCTTTCACAATAGATGCTTTGGAAATAAACAAAGAGACAAATTGAGTCAACAGAATTTTAAATATTTTATTTATATGCAGTTTGTATAATCTCTGGAGCCCATAGGCATATTAAGAACATTTAAAATATCCATTAAAAGTTATGTGTTACAAAACAAACTCTCCTTTTAGAATGCCTTGCTGAAGGATACGTAGCTAACATTTATTGAGTAGCTACTACTGCCAGATTAATTGCATTCATTATGTTTAATCCTTCCAGCAATGCTGCAGGGTAAATACTAATATTCCTATTGCACTGACAAAAAAGCTCAGAGATGCTGAGGGATTTGCACATGTTCGCTTGGCTAATGAGTGGGTTTATTGTAGGATTCAGAGCCAGACCAGTCTGACCGTACAGTCTGTGCTCATCCCACAGTGCCAGAATGTTTTTGGGAAAGGACCTGTTTTGCACCCTCTTTCCAGGTACTCAAAGGAATGAGCGTTTGCTTTCCTCCATATCCTCTATTTTGCTTTTCTGTGGGGCATTGCAGGGACTCCTGGCAAGGTGGGTTGGGAGAGTCAGTGACTTCCCCTATTCACATGGGACACCAGAAGGGACAGGGAAGTAGAGAATAGGAAGAAACAAAGAAGAAGCCAGATTGAGAACCACAGATTCTGAGTTTCTGTCCCAGCTCTGGTGCAGATTTTCCACGCAGCCTTCACTGCCCTGGGCCTCGGTTCTCTCCACTTGTGATGGGGATGGTGATACTCTCTATCTTCAGGTTATTGGGAGAATAATGTATGTGGTGACAGATTTGTAAAGGACCAAGTGCACTGCAGACTCCACAAAGTCAAGAAAATTGAATAAGACAGTGGATCCACGTTGAGAACCCTGAATCTAAGATGAGGAACTTATTTCCTAGCCCCACTTGCCACCAGTGATGCTGTGGCCTTAGAAAGTCCCTTTCTCTCTATGGGCCTCAGTTTTCTCACCTGTGAAATGACAGTGATGGCCATGAGCACCTAATGCCCCTCTATCCTGATGTTTTAGATTGGTATGACAAGGCAGTGAGTGCCAGTGCATGGAGTATGTCTAGGAATCACTGGGCCCTTTGGAGTAAAATAAAACAAGTGGATTCTAAGCTTCTTTCCCATGATTAATTATCATAATCACCATTGTGACTCCCTGCACTCAATAACGGTGCTTCAGGAAGAATCCCACTTGCTTTTCTGGAAATGGTCCATTTATATAAAAGTTGGGCCATTCCGAGTGTGCTTGTGGTTTCTATTTTTCCCTCTCAAGTTTCTATGCAATGAGAAACACAGTGCCCTTACAGTGCTCTCCCCTTAGATTATTTTCCCCCATTGCTCTGATGTTAGCCCCGTAAGAGCCTTCAGAACTGCTATGGGGCTGGCATTAGAGTGAAAACGTCATTACTTAAGTGAACACCTTTGGAAAATAAACCTCTGTACAGATTGTAAGCAAGGATTACTTTATTCTCTGAACTTAAGTTGATATCTTTACTTGTAATTAAAATAATACTATTTGTAATTACATATTCATTTCTCCTCCTCCTTCTTTTTCTGCTTTTCCTCACTTCACCCCTCTGGGGCCAAAATGCTCTGCGAGATCCGCATGGATGTGGTTGTGTTCTGGGGCATGAAGGCAGGCAGGGGATTTGGAGCTGACACCCTCTCGTTAAGATGCATCATTTCTGCCTCACATATGCCTTTGGGTTCACCTTTCCCTGAGCTGGCTGAGGATTGTGTGGGGAGCGGCTGGGAGCAGCAGGCAAGAGAAATGCCCTCTTTCCTCTCCCAGCTCAATGATTTCATCTCACTCTTCTCCTCTGTGATTCCCCTTGTTCCTCTCTGGGGATAATTTGCTGCTAACAATAGCAGAAGCTGTCCCAGAGTTCTCGTCTATCACCCCGAAACTCAGAAGCTTCTCTTTATCCATTTCCAAATGATTAGTTAACGTGACCGATGGGGTAAGCCACCCAGTAATAAACAGATGCAAATATCCCATCACTGTGATCAATCATGCTTTCAACAAACACTTATTTGGGGTACAATGTCATTACAGTATTCCAAAATGTATTCTTGGATTAAGCCAGACCACCAGAAAGCTCTATATTTAGATTGTAATATGTTTGTCTCTCGTGGAGTTGCTTTATTGCATGAATAGTGTATGAATAGTGCTTTATTGTATGCAGTAGGCTACTTTGAACCCATAAAACTCACAGGAATATTGTTGAGAACATCACCCACCAGAGTCAACTATATTGATCTCTTTATGGGAAACCATGGGAAATGTTTGTGTCTTATTGTAGCATCCAGGGAATCTATTTCTCAAACAACTTTGAACGACTACTCTGCTGTCTTTCTGACTGTATGGCTTTTGGGTATCATTACCCTTTTTCCTTTAGCTGCAAGGAAGCTCGGAGAAGCTTACAGTTCACTTACATCAAGCGTTCAGGACTTCATAGAATTAACTTTCCAAACTTCATGTTTTATTTTAATCCAAACTTTCTTTTCTTTTTTTTTTCTTTTTTTTTTTTGAGACGGAGTTTCGCTCTTGTTACCAAGGCTGGAGTGCAATGGCGCGATCTCGGCTCACCGCAACCTCCGCCTCCTGGGTTCAGGCAATTCTCCTGCCTCAGCCTCCTGAGTAGCTGGGATTACAGGCACA
>CAUYOR010101462.1:0-16075 GCA_963573925.1 Callimico goeldii | reverse complement strand
AGACAGCACTGGCACAATCATAACTCACTGTAATCCCAAACTCCTGGGCTCAAACAATCTTCCTGCCTCAGCCTACTGAGTATCTAGACAGCACTGGCACAATCATAACTCACTGTAATCCCAAACTCCTGGGCTCAAACCATCTTCCTGCCTCAGCCTACTGAGTATCTAGACAGCACTGGCACAATCATAACTCACTGTAATCCCAAACTCCTGGGCTCAAACAATCTTCCTGCCTCAGCCTACTGAGTATCTAGACAGCACTGGCACAATCATAACTCACTGTAATCCCAAACTCCTGGGCTCAAACAATCTTCCTGCCTCAGCCTACTGAGTATCTAGACTAAATGTACACAACACAGAGCCCTGCTACTGGAACACAAAATTTTTTATAAAGACAGTGTCTCACTGTGTTGGCCAGGCTAAAGTTGAACTCCTGGCCTCAAGCAATCCTCCCATCTTTACTTCCAGAGTAGCTAGGAGTACAAGTGCAAGCACCATATCTGACTAATTTTCTTTTTCACTTTTAATAGAAACAGGGCCTCACTATGTTGCCCAGGCTGGTCTCAAGCTCCTGGGCTCAAGCAGTATTTTTAAAACTCTCAATTGGACTGTTTCTACAGGTGCCTCTGAATAGATCTCCCTACCTCCATACTGACACCTGGTTCTCTACTTGGCTTTTTGCCTTCAGCACAAGGTCCTCATGACAATCCACATCCTCCATAATCTGGCCCTTTTCACCTTCTCTCATGCTTCCCCTGACAAGTGGGGAACATCTTTCTGGCTCTGAATTTCTCCTGCTGCGCACACACAGACCGGAAGTCTAGGAGAACACAGTCACCGAGTTTTATTTGAAGGGAAATTGGGTCCTCGAAATACAGAACATTTTGAATTCCTGATGGCATGGTTTCTGAGAAACTAGCAAAAAGGATTTCCTCAGTGTGTACTGGGCTAGATGTTCATATTTTACTCTTTATTTTCTTCCATCTTATATCATAATGAAATAGCTTATCATATATAGTACATACATGTGTGTATATATATGCAATTTACGTATTGATATCTATATATTAATTTTGAACCATTTTATCTTATCAAATTATTTTACTTTTTTATTCACTTATAGTTAATTGCCTTGAATTTTCAGGTACATAACTTTGTCATTTTTAATTAATGATTTTCCTCCTCATTTCAAACTTTTGCACATATAATTTCCTTATCTCACCAACACAACTAGTCATAATGATAACTTATAAGAATGATAAATGTGAGTCCCTGTCTTTCTCCTGAACTTAGAAAGAATATTTCCAGTATTTTCTCACTCACACTAAAACTGCCTTTGTGACAAAAGAGCTATTATTTACCAAGTTAGTAACATATCTGTGAATTCCCATTTTGTTAAACTGCTTTCAATCAAAAATAAATATTCAATTTAGTCTGATGCCTATTCCGCATCTATGAAGATTCTCGTAAGAATGTTTTCCTCAGATATATAAGTATGATGATTTAAACATATTGTCTCGTAATGCAGCATTCTTGAATTATTAGAATAAATGCCACATAATCATTCTGAGCTTTTAAAATGTGTTATTGAATTGTTTAATATTTTACATAGAACTTTGTACTATTATCACAAATGAGACTGTGTGGTTTTTTAATGTTTTGTAGTCAATGCTATGTACATGATATACAAAGAATTTGGAAGATTTCTTTTTTATTGGTACTATGGAGAAGTTTAAACAGCAATGAAACTATCCATTCTTTCAATCTTTGGCAAAATTCCCCTAGAAACCATCTAGATTTGATGTTTATTTGTGGAGGAGGTTGTCCATGTAAATTATCCTGTTTAGATTTCTTTTCCTGTCTTCTAGGTCAGCTTTGGGAATATGTGTTTCTCTGGAACAATGGCACTTCATCTAAGTTTCATATTTGTACAGATTTAAGCAGCATATTCTTTTGTGATTCTAATTTCTTCGCTTTCTGTTGTTATTCTCCCCTCTTTAAAGATATTGTGTATTTCCACATAATCCCACCACTTTTTCTCTCAGTATACTTGTTTCCAACAATCATTCTTTTTTCTATCAGTTTTTCTCTTTTCACAATTTCCAAATCATCAATTTTCTGCTTTTGTCTTTATTATTTTTTTCTTCTGCTTTCCTCTAGCTCCGTCATTGTTGTTGTTGCTATTATCTCTTTCTAATTTCTTGTTTTTATGTTCAATTTATAAATCTTTATATATTTTTGTTTGTTGAGGTATGTATTGAAGACTATGAATTTTCTTCTGACTGCTATTTTCACCGTAACCCATGAGGTCTGATATGCAGTGTTTTCATTAGCGGCACTTTGCACATATTCCCTACTTAGAGTTTGTAGATTTTTTTGAACCTATAGTTACTTGAGACATATATTTTTAACTTCTAAGAGCTCAATATATTTTCTGATTTTGTTCATGCCTAGATGTATGTAATTGTTATCAAATACATCTGTATTTGTAATTTGTTGACATTTTGAGACTAGTATTTGCTAAATTGTAGTGACTGTTTCATAAAGCATTAAAAAATTTTCAGCATAAAAAGCTTACTATATCAATGAGAACTGCCTCATTGTTTTGTTGGCTTTTCTGTAATCTTGTATCTTTTCTCCTCTTGACTTATCCTGGACTGAGATAAGTCAAGGTAGGTTTTCTGTTGTTGATATTTCCTGCTCTTGGTGTGTTTCTGTTTTTCCCTATGTCTCTTGCCTGTTTGGCTTTATGAAGGAGAATGGTGTTGTGCTGTATTATGCGATGCAGAGGTATTCCTGATTCTCATTGTCAAAGTCATCCTTTACATTTATTTAGCACCTTCTTTGCCTCTTGTAATGATTTTTACCATGAAGTCTACATTCTCTTATATTAATATCGCATCCTCTGCTTTCTTTTCGTTTGGATTTCCCTGGTACACTTATTTGTAACCTTCTAAGTCACTATTATTTATTAGTTAATTAACTCAAACGTTATGCACATAGCTTTTCAACTAGGCAATGTACTGATCCACAAAGCAGCCAGAGTCTCTGACGGAACTATAAAAGGCCATGGCATTTGATATCAGACAAATCTGAATTCAAATTCCAGCCCCAGTTTGGTGTCACTCTACAATGTCTAAACTAAAAATAGGTACAAGGTGCATAGCAGCACAGGGGAGGAACTAGTTAAACAGCAGGATGACTTCCTGTAGGAAGCAGCTTAGAAACTTCTGCAAGAACTTTCTTCCTAATCTGAACCACTTTCTTCTCCAAGGCTGAATGGTGTCTTCTTTATTCTAAAACAACTCCTAATCCGCTGTGTAGTACAGATGCACAGCAAGCACACCTATTTCTGGTTTGACTCTCCTATGTGGGTTTCATCACTATGCCTAGCACAGTTTACTGAGTGAAGTAAGTTGCATTCTGAGTAAGATCAGCATTTATTTCATTAGAAATTGGCAAATCACAGCACAAGTGAAAATAGAAGTACATCACATTTTCAGAGCCTAAGTGTCGACTGGATAAAGTCAGTACCATGCACGCACATACTTGTGAAAGAGATAGGAACCCTGCGATGTCTAGGTGTTCTGGCCCTCACCACATTTAAGTTATATTCTCCCTACTTTGGGGGACTTTATGCATAAAAAACATTTGATAGTTAGGACACTGAGATCTTTCCAGGGATTTCATAATTTTTCTTCTTATCATGGCATAAATTCTCTCCAGAGTTAGCATGTAGGAGGGACTACTTTTTCATTTCCTTCTACTCTTTGGACATAGAAAAAAATTAAAACAAAATAAATCAATTATTTATTGAGCTTTTGCTCTGTTACCAATATTTTATAAGTATTATCTCAATTAATCTCTGTAATAACATTATGAAGTCAGTTCTAATATTATACTTGCTTTACAATGTACTTGCTCTTCCCTTCCCTGATTCGGTTTAAACTTCACTGTTTTTTTTTTCGATCAGTTATGTCTTAGACCTTTTTATTCTGCTATAACAGAATACCACAGGCTGGGTAATCATAATAAACAGAAATTTACTGGCTCACAGTTCTAAAGTCTGAGAAGCCCAACATCAAGCTACGATGAATAAAGAACAACTCCCGAGGAGCGGGGCTGAGTGCCAACCCAGGAATAGGCAACATGCATCCCAGTGAGTTCCAGAATTGCTGTGGTCCATTGATGCCTGTGCACCTCTGGGTTTCCCCTTTTTTGAATAAGAATATCTGTGGCAATTATCCTATACCTTCTCAGCTATCAATTATTGTTATGTGTGTGTGCTACAAGGTGGAGTAGATAACCTATCTCTAGTTCGTAGGTCTTCAGACGGCCAGGAGCAGTACCCAAAAAAGAGGTGATCAAGGAATGGAAGCTGAGAAGCGTCATTTGCACTTGGACCTGATGAGATGACAAAATCCCGGACGTTGAGCCACTATAATGGGATGAGACTACAGGAAAAGAGTGAATGCATTTTCACACAAGAAAGATTTGAATTATTATGACCAGAGGGAGATCTGTGACACTGCTACGCAAAGAGCCACCTATTCCAGCTATCCACCCCATGCTGTTCAAGGTACCAACTGAAGTTTTTATGTCATTGTCTATTTCTTTCTTTAAAATCAGGAGTTCAATTCTACCATCCTCATTATGGGATGAGGCTGAAAGAATGAGAGTTAAATAAGTGGACTAGTTATTTTCACTATAACAGCATTATTAGTATTTACTATATGCCAAGCTAAATACTTGGGTTTTTAATCTTGTTCAATCCTTAAACAACAAATATTTGAGGTAGTTCATATTACTATCTGTAAGTTTAATATGAGGAAACTGAGGCACAGAGTGGTTAGTTAACTGGCCCAATGTAATACAGCCAATAAAACTGGACCTCTGGATGGGGCTTGTCTGACACCAAATCCCCATACCATTCACCACAGCACTCTAATTTCACCTTACTTTGTTCCCGGGTCTCAAAGATTCATACTAATATCATTCCACAAATTATAAAATACCTTGTTATAATTATTATTTTATTTCATCTTGACAAAAAATAGCCATGAACTTAGGCTCTGTTTTCCCATTTTCTGGAAGAGGCAATGAAAATAGAGGTATAAGGAAGCTGGTGGAAAAAGGGAGTAAAGAACCATTTATTGGGCATCAATGTGTGAGGCACAGTGTGTAGTCACAAAAAAAAGTCATCCCATAAAATCATGGGAAACCCAAGTGAAAAAATATTATGGCTGCCACTTTATAAAGGAAGTGACTGACATCAGAGAAATTATGTCATTTGATCAAGGTCCCCCAGCCAGGAATGAAGGGGCAGGGACAGAAAGCCAATCCTCATCTGTCTCATTTCAAGGCCTCTATGCCAAGAAAATGTCTTGGATATTAAGAAAGGAAGGGGAAGACAAAGCCTAGTGGCGCCAATCACCTGGCAGCATCCTCTCACACCCGACCCCTCTCCACCTCCCCCAGACCAGCTGCTGTTCTGTGTTCCTCTCTCCCTCCCATGCAGCTATCCTGCCCAGCTCACCACTTCCCACCTGTGTGACTGCACCACAGTGCCTATAAACAGCCAGAGATTTAATTTCTCATCTGAACAAAGGGATCAATAATCTATAGCCCACCATATTTAGATGTGATTAGGAAGCAATAATGGTTCTTGTTCTGATAATTCCTGTGTAACAAGCCTCCCTAAAACAGTGGCTTGAAGCAATGATGAATCATGTGTTATGGGAACTAATCAATTGATTGTGTGGTTCTTGTGGTCTCACTGGCTCACGTGTGTGGCTGTAGCCAGCTGTAGATTGGCTAGGGCTGTGCAAACAAAGCAGGAAGGGGCAGCTGGGGCAGCTGCAATCCCTGGGTCTCTCTCCATTTGGTTTTTCATTCTAACTCCTTGGTACTTGGAGGTCTCAAAGAGGAGCCTCAGAAGGGCAAGATAGATATCACAAGACCTTATGGGTGGATGCTCTGGAACTTGCTCCACATCCCTTCTACTGCACCCTGTTGGTCAAAGCAAGTTACAAGGTCAGGCCAGATTCAAAGGAGTGAAGATACTGACTCACCTCTAGGTGGGAGGAAGGTCTAAAATCACATTGGAAAGGGGTGTGCCTACTGGATGGGAGCAATCTGAGGCCCCTACATGATCTTCAGCACGTGTGAACTTAAAAATAAGAATATAGCTTATTTTTAATTCTTACTTTCAAATGGAAGGGACGATGAACCTCACCAGTTTTCCTAGTGTTTTGATGAAGCTCATTATCCTAAGCAATCTAGGCTCAATCTGTCTGCCAGGAAATGGGAAGAGCTGCAGAAGTGTCTCGGGGAGGCACTGCAGGACTTGACCTCAGTTGGCTTAAGAACGTTACCATTTTCTGAAGGAAAAGTGTCCTGGGTTTTGACGAAAGAGTTCAGGTCTCTGTTGGAGCCAGGGCTGCCCATGCTGCAGGACCCTTGCTTTGGAATCACTCGTACACTTTTGGTTTCCCCTATTCCTTATCAATGCAATTCTTTGGACATCATAACCAGGAGATTATAAGAGCTGCAATCTTAAATCCAGAACACAATAGATATTTATACCTAATATTTCTACTTTGTTCCTAGTATGTGGCTTTTATTTATGATTTTTAACTCCTTACTCCCCATTACGAATGGCTTCTCCTGTCTCCTGAAGTATTTTTGTCTTGCTTTTTTTTTTTTTTTTTTGAGACAGAGTCTCTCTCCATTGCCAGTGCCAGGCTGGAGTGCAGTGGCATGATCTCGGCTCACTGCAACCTCCACCTCCCAGGTTTAAGCAATTCTCCTGCCTCAGCCTCCCGAGTAGCTGGGACTACAGGTGTGCACCACCATGCCCAGCTAATTTTTGTATTTTTAGTAGAGATGGGGTTTCACCATGTTGGCCAGGATGGTCTCGATCTCTTGACCTCATGATCCACCTGCCTCGGCCTCCCAAAGTGCTGGGATTACAGGTGTGAGCCACTACATCCGGCCTATCTTGCTCATTTTACTCTCACTCCCCACCACCAGCATTCGTGGTTCAGAAGCTGTCTTTGTCCATTGTCTAGTGTTTCTTTGTGATATGCAACTCTTCATATCCTGTAAGCTACTGTTCTTTGGGGTGTGAGCCACCCTACCTGATTGTGGATTTTGGGGAACAGCCAAGTCAACCACTAGTATGAGTAAATTCTGGTGTGTTTATGGAGAGGGCAGGGATGATGATGAGGGCACAGAGCTCAGGTGCCGCAGAGCAGCAAGGCCACCCTCCACACCACCTCCCTCCTGAGATTGCATCTTTACACCTTTCTGGAGAAGCTGCACAGCCCAGGATTCCTGGAGGGAGAGACACAGGGGCTGCAGGTCCAAGCGCAGTGCGTTTGGGTGGAGCTCTCCTGTCTCTATCTGCTCCTCACCTAGGAAAGGCTTTTGTGCTGCTATGACGTGAACTCATGGACAGTGGCTCCAGTGACTTGCACTACTGCCCTTGATTCCTGCCATAAAGAGACAGGCAATGCTTTTCCCAAGGCACTGCCATTTAAATTATTGCTAGATGTGGGAATTCATTCAGGGTAGTAGCAAAAATATTAAAGGAAAAATAGTAGAGAAAGTTATAAGACTAAGGTCTCAGACTCTTTTGGAAGGGCTAAGGGTTTTTTCATAGTTTCAGTAGACATTTCGGCTGAAGGCAGCCTAAATTCCCCTCACATTTAGTTAATAAGTAAAGCAAATTGCTAGGGTATGTGGGGGAGTTTGCCTAACTAACCTATTTATTCCTGCAGTCTTAAAACTAACCTTTGAGACAGATGGCCCTCTCGGAGGGAGGTTGACCAGGGATATTATCCATTAACGGTATTTGCTTTGGGCATTGGAACCTGTGCTTTAATCTTCAGCCTCTAGTGCTGTTGACTCAAGCTTTGTCACTTCAACTTTACTAACTAAATGCAAGTCTCTCTGGCTGATGGGGACTGGCAGTTGCACCTGTTTACGGTATCTCCAGTGAGTCTGTAAGCAGCCACAGACCCTTAGCCAAACTGGCAAAGCATATTTCTGTGTCAGTGTACCTTAGTCATCCATTGTTGAGTCAGGGTCTGTAGGCAGACCTCTACAGGTGGGGAACCTGACAGCTAGCCATCCTAGTATAAGAAGAGCTTCCAGAAGTGTCTACTCTCCCTATGTGCCAACTCACCCTGCACCCCAGAGACGTGAAGATGCAGAGTCATCATCATATAAACCTGTCCTTTAGTACAGCAGTCCTCAAACTTTTTGGCACCAGGGACTAGTTTTGTGGATGACAATATTTTTCAAAACAGGATGATGGGGGGATGGTTTTGGAATGAAACTGTTCCACCTCAGATCATCAAACATTAGATTCTCAATAGGGTTTGTGCTCCTATGAGAATCTAATGCTGCCACTAATCTGACAGGGGGCAGAGCTCAGACAGTAATGTTAACTCACCCACCATTCACCTCCTGCTGTGTGACCCAGTTCCTAACCAGGGTTTGTGATCCCTACTTTAGTGCTCTGAAATAGCCATATGTGGCTAGTGGAAGAGAAATGAGATCTGAAATGTACGTAGCCAGAAACCAGTTCGTGGAAAATTCTTCCAGTCATCAACTCTGTAAGGTTATGTTTGGTTCGCATTGATTTCCAGTCAAAACAGTTCTCTCCTGTTAGTAGCATGCCCAAAACTCAGCAGGTACGATTATAAATGCACTCTTCATGTTTTTCTTTAATGATGGAAATTGCACAAAATAGAATTTATCAGATCCTGTGAGTGCAAATTTGCAGCAGAGTAGAAGAAAGCAAATGTGTCTATGTGAAAAGTTACATGTTCTCTACATCCCAATCTATTGGTTTGCATCTAGCATATCCAATGCATTTTTGTCCTGAGGAAGTCTACTGGATCCAGATGAAAGAGAACAAGAAATTGTCAGCAACACAGCAAAACAGCCTGAAGAAACAATTGACAATTTCCTACACATTTACCAGGAAGTCAATACATGTGGAGTAAGAAAAATTGGATTACACAATTAAGTAGCACAGTACAAAGTAGAGCAGTCCCCGTCTTGTCTATTGGAGATTATGTTCTAAGACCCCCTGCAGAGGCCTGAAACCAAACCCCACGTATACTACACTTTTGCCTATACGTATATACTTAGGATAAGGTTTAATTCACAAATTAAGCACAGGCAGAGATGAACAACAATTACTAATAGAACAATTATAACAATATACTGCAATAAAAGTAAAATAAGGGTTACTTGAACACAAGCACTGTGAGACTGCAGCAGTCAATCTGGGAGCCAAGACTGCTGCTAAGCGACTAATGGACAGGTAGCGTCTACATCATAGATATGCTGGACAAAGGGGTGATTCATGTCCCAAGTGGGACGGAGCTGGACAGTGTGAGATTTTATGATATAACTCAGAACAGCAAGTAATTTAAAACTTATGAATTATTTATTTATGGAATTTTCCATTTAATATTTTCAGACTGCGGTTGATCTCGGGTAACTGAAACCACAGAAAGCAAAACATGGATAAAGTGGGGTCTAGTGTAGGGGCAATGTTTCAGAGCATTTCAATTGCTCTTATGCATGCCTTACTTTCAGACGAATTGTATAAATTTTCAGAATTATTGATCATCGCAAAATTTAAATTTGATGTGAAGGAAGCATCTTAGGAGAAGCTAAAAAAATGCATCAATGAACGAAGACTGAAAGAATCTTCAGGATGTCAAAAACTCGTAAAACAGCAGAAATAAAAGCTCCAATGGCTAAAGTAATAGTAAAGAGAAAGAAACAAAGCACAATAGGCCAAAATACAAAGATAAAATGACAACTGATGGGATAATAAAGATTGTGAAAATCAGGACACTCTCAAACAGAAACCAAAAGCAGAAGACACATGAAAGTAAGAGCAAAGTAAAACACAATTTGTACAATCAACAGAACTGGCCCAAAGTGAGGTTTCAAAGCAGCTTCACTTTGAAGAATTCATCAATTTGAAGAAGTTCTGTGATCTTTTGTGATGACCTGTTACAATGAACAGTATTTTCATTTATATCTGATCCACTAAAAACCACTGCTTTTTCCAATATTGCAATCACAGTAATGTTTACAAAGAATCAAACAGAACATAAGAAGGACTCAAGGTGCTTCTGAAACAGATGTTTAAAAGTAATAATAATGGCCAAACTGCTGAGATCATGGCTGGGCTCTCTGAAGACTAAGGGCTTGGTGCTGTTTTGGTTGTAAACTGTTTCATTAAGTGATACCTCCAATGAACCAGACAGCAAATACTACTCCATTATTATAGATTCTGCATTGGATATAAGAAACACTGATCTGTGGAAAATATTGTGTGCTACTCCTGAGAAAACCCTATGAGAAATTTTTAACTGTTTTGCTGACAACTATTTATCTATGACTTTATTCAACGAGTGAAACATTTGGACTACTGCTGCTGCCTGCTCTTGAATGTCATTCGTGGACAGCCACAAAAAAACGCTGCTATTCTAGAGAACAAAGGGCCCACGTGTTCTTTAAAAATATTTGTAAATGGCACAGTGTGTAATCCTGTAGTAGTAAAAGCTGCATCCACAGTGCTGAGGTTGTTGATGACTTTGGTATTCTGCTACATTAAATGTTTTATTTTCAGGTTTGAATTGCAGATGTGGCTTTATCTGTACATCACATGTGCCAACTTGGATCTTCCTTTAAAGCTTTTAGGGGTGATAAAATGCCTTGGCCATTATGAAACTATTTAAGACTTGCACGTGGGGCTAAAAATGCTTGAAGGATATTGATACATTTTTTTAAAGCTCAGAGGAGAAACCTGAGCACAAACAAAATGTAAAAAAAAAATTATTCAAAGTGTTGATAAAGCTTCAATATACCATTTAAATTATAATTTGAGAAGGCATTCTAGAATGTTTCCATAAAATAAATAAGAAATTACAGGTTCCTGAATTGGATGTGTGTAAAGGCTACATGATTTTATTATCTTTAAATTTATACATTAAGGAGATGAGAAGAAATTCAATTAAAAATTAATGGAAACAAAATTAAAATATGAGTGAAAAAAAGCAATAGAAATTATCCTGACATTTAGAAGCAAATTATAACAAATCCAATATTCAGATCACACTAAATGTGGTAATTCACTAAAAGGAAGAGTGATCCTCCTCATAGAAATAATGCATAGGTTCTCATGTTGTCCATAAAGGAGTGAATTATGTGAACATTTTGGAAAGATATTCAAATTTCTGGCAGATTTGAAACAAAATGCTGACATCAATGGAGGTCTTGTAAAACTCAAAATACATTTCCACAAGAGTACATTATTGACAAGCACGTAATGAGCATCAGTAATTCAAAGCTGATTTAATATTTAGTCATTATATCCGAAAACTTAAATCTGATAGCCCATGTACATAAAAAATATGATAGTGTTTTCCCCAATTTTGTCTGTTTTCCCCAGATAAAATTTTGCATAACATGATCAACAATGTCTTGAGATCCTGAAAATAACTTTCCTTATCTATCAGTCAAAGCTATTTTAGTCCACCATGCTAGAAAAAAGACGGACTCCACTCTCTCTTCTCTCACTGGAAATTATTATAATCTTGACATGTGGCAAGGCAACAGATGAGAATGCACCTAACACCTTAGGGAAAACATTTCGTAGAGGTGTGCCTGAAAGTTAATTTTTAAAAATTAAGCTATTTTTCCAGATTTGGTGAGATTATTTTGGATTTTGTAGATTTTTTTTCCTAATGGAGTCTTGCTCTGTCACCCAGGCTGGAGTGCAAAGGTGCAATCTTGGCTCAGGGCAACATCCATCTCCTGGGTTCAAGCAATTCTCCTGCTCCCTCCTAAGTAGCTGGGATTACAGATGAATGCCACTGCACTTGGCTATAATTTTAGTATTTTTAATAGAGACGGATTTTTACCATGTTGGCCAGGCTAGCCTTGAACTCCTGACTTTATGATCCACCCACCTCAGCCTCCCGAAGTGCTGGGAATACGGGGGTGAGCCGCCGCATCTGGCCATAGATTTTCAATTTATAGGATTTGTTATTTCTTTTCTCATCCTAAACAAATATTCATTTTAAATTGAATTTTCTCTTCACAGTTGTGTATAATTTTTCTCAAAGACACCTACCATACTTGTAGAATTTTCAGCCCCTGCACACCTTGGACCTGCCACCAGACAGGGCAATGAAGAGAGGGGCAAGAAGAGCCTGCTCTCACGTCCCCTCCCCAAAGATGCCCTCCTTGACCACCCTCCTGAAATCCCACCCAATCCTTACTGTCCACCCCCCCACCCCATCTTGCTTTCTGTTTTTCCCTTGCACTTAGCACCATTTAAAACAGTGTTCTGCTTGTTTGATGACTTGGCCATCATTTTTCTCTGTGACTGGAGACATTTTCTTTCTCAGGACTGTATCCCCTGTGAGATATACATTAGGCATTTAATACATATTTGCAGAACCAGAGATTGCAAAACAGAGATTGCAAGATCTAAGCAGATTTGGGCTTATGTAAATGCACATACATGAGTATAATGAGCTACATGGGTAGATAGGAAAAACCTCAGCTCAGGTCCTAGTTCCTCCCTTTACCTACTGAGCCACCTTTACCAAGACTCCTGCACTTCCAGGTTTCACTTTCTTCACTGGAAATTAGGAATAACAGTGATACTCTCCTTATCTATTCATGGACACTGTCTCAGCAAACCTGTAAGAATGTAAAATCCTGACAGATTATCAAGTCTAGCAGTGCCAAGAGAATGACACAGTCTATAAGACTGAGCCTTCCAAGAGGGGAGAATGTACTGGACATTGGCGTCACTCTGGGTTTTGCAGAGATTGGAGACCTGGGGCCCCTCACTTTTCACTCTTTTCCCTAGTGACATTGGACTTCTGTAGTGCTTCACTTTAAGTCTGCTGTTTCCTCTGCCTGGAATTTCCACAACCCTGCTTCCCCCACAGCAGCAGTTCCCAACCTTTTTTGGCACCAGGGACCAGTTTCCTGGGAGACAATTTTCCATGGATGATGGATGGTGGTGGGGGATGGTTTGGGGATGAAACTATTCCCTCTCAGATCATCAGGCATTAGATTTTCATAAGGACTGCTCAACCTAGATCACTCAAGTGTACTGTTCACAATAGGGTTCATGCTCCTATGAGAACCTAGTGCCGCCACTGATCTGACAGGAGGTGCTGATCGTGATAGTGCTCCTGCTATGTAGCCTGACTCCTAACAGGCCACAGACTGGTATGGGCCCACAGTCTAGGGGTTGGGGAGTGGGACTGGGGACCCCTGCCCCACACCATGCACCCCCCCACCACCACATATACTCACCATTGGCTCTGAACATAAGAAGCCAAGAAGCACAGCCCAGATTTTTTTCTTTTTTTTTTCTTTTTCCAAGAAGCACAGTAGGCATTTTATCTCTTGAACCAAATGCCTGCTTGGTACCCCACTTCCATCCTGAAGATCACACTCTCAAAACCTTGTCTGCCTTTTAACTGTGGCTTCATCTCACACAGCTCTTTGTGCCCATGTTCTCCCAGGCCCTCTCCTCCCACTCTTGGCCTCCCTCATGCCTTCAGCAATATCCCAGAGGATCTCGTTTGTGTTGGTGACTGGATACCTGAGGGTTCCATGGGAGGAGAAGGAGAGTGGTTGTCCCCCACGGAACAGCTGGAAGTCGACCTTGATAGAGACAATTCGTATACCATGGCAGCTCCCCTGATTGATGTTTCTGGGGTCATGCCAATCCCTTCTGTGATCTCTGTGTTATAAGATTCTTCAAGTTCATGAATCGTTTCATAACATATCAGCAACTTTAAGAGCAATGATAATAGTATTTTATACATAAACACAACAGTTTAATTCAAGACTTCAGGAGACCATCAGTGAAGATATGCATTTTGGGTAAAAACGTCGAGTCATTATTTAATCTTTAATACATTACAAAATGCCTCTTCCATCACGCCACCACTCAGAATCTCTCTCCTTCCCCAATAATTTGTAATCACTGGCCTATGTATGTTATGACAAATACTTGTTATAGATCAATGAGAAAACAGAAAATTAATAAGAAATTGGAACTAATTAACAAGAAAATATAATGATAAACTATGTTTCTAATGCAAGGATTTTCAGGGAATACTGCATCACTAGAATGATACCAAGCTTCTTATCCCATCACTGAGCACCTTGGAGATTCTGGCAAGATCAGAACTGCTCAGCTAAGCCCAACTCCAGTTGCTGACCTATAGAATTATAAGCACACAAAATGTTTATTTACATCTTTATATTATGGAATGACTTGTTACATGGCAAAGGCCAATACCCTTACAAAGCTATTTAAAAGTCAACTATCAAGAGAAAGCCATATTGTTAGAAAGTTCCGCCTTCTCTCATTCCTCAATATAACCCCAAGTCATCTAGTTGTTTTGAATACAATATCCCTTTCAATTTTATTAGTAAATCCAAATATTAAAAATTTCTGACCAGCATGGTGGCTCACGCCTGTAATCCCTGCATTTTGGGAAGCAAAAAAGTTGGATTACCTGAGGTCAGGAGTTTGAGACCACTCTGGCCAACATGGTGAAACCGTGTCTCTACTAAAAATACAAAAAATTAGCTGTACATGATGGTGGGTGCCTGTGATCCCAGCTACTCGGGAGGCTGAGGCAGGATAACCACTTGAATCCAGAAGCTGGAGGTTGCAGTGGGCCAAGATTGCACCACTGCACTCCAGGATGGGCAACAAGAATGAAACTCTGTCTCAAAAAAAAACTTCTGCTGATGTTGCCCACTTTACACTTACTTTTGCCACCAAGGTAGGCAGTTATCCTCTCTCTTACATGCCTCTAGTGTATGTCAGAACTAAATTGTCATACAGTTTTATTCATCTTAGCATCTTTAGTATCTAGCACAGTGGAGAGCATGCGAAGACACACACGTGGATGTTCTCCGGGTGAATGAATGGCAGAGTGGTGAATGAAACGTGCTTTAAACTAAGAAAGTCCTCATTTCAAATCCCAGCTCTGCTACTTACTAGCTGTGAGACGTGACTAGCTGTAACTTGGCTGTGTAGAACAAAAAACCTAAATTGTGCAGTAAATGAGATAGTGGTAATTTTCTCTCATTAAACAAGTCTAGAGTAGGCAATCCAGGGCTCTGCTGATGGCTCCGTGGTAGTAAAGGGTTCAGACTTTTCTATCATTCTGCTCCATTACTCTTTGCCCATGATTTCCATTCCTGGACTAAGACATCTGGAGATACTCCAGTTATCATATCCTTGTCCCAGGCAAGAAGGAGAAAGTAGAGAACATGAAAAAGATGTCTCTCTGAGTCAAGTTATCTCCTTTCACAGAACCTCTCCTCTTATAAATCTCAACCATGTTTTTTTTTTTTTTTTTTATTGTACTTTAAGTTCTGGGGTAAAGGTGTAGATCATGCAGGATGGTTGCATAGGTACACATGCCATGATGGTTTCCTTTCTCCATCCCCCTGTCACCTACATCAGGCATTTCTCCCAATGTTATCCCTCCCTAAACTCCCCACCCCCACTATCCGCCCCCTAGTCCCCAACCCCCCAACAGACCCCAGTGTGCGATGTTCCCCTCCCTGTGTTCATTGTTCTCATTTTTCTATTTTTGTGTCAGTTTGCTGAGAATGATGATTTTCAGATTCATCCATGTCACTAAAAAGGACATTAACTCATCCTTTTATATGGCTGCATAGTATTCCACAATGTATATGTGCCACATTTTCTTTGTCCAGTCTATCACTGATGGGCATTTGAGTTGGTTCAGGTCTTTGCTATTGAAAACAGTGCCACAATGAATGTATGTGTGCATGTGTCTTTATAATAGAATGATTTATAATCCTTTGGGTATATACCCAATAATGGGATTGCTGGGTCAAATGGAATTTCTATTTCTAGATCCTTGAGGAATCGCCACACTGTCTTCCACAATGGTTGAACTAATTTGCACTCCCACCAACAGTGTAAAAGTGTTCCTATTTCTCCACATCCTCTCCAGCA
>CAUYOR010101460.1:0-34559 GCA_963573925.1 Callimico goeldii | reverse complement strand
GATCACGAGGTCAAGAGATCGAGACCATCCTGGTCAACATGGTGAAACCCTGTCTCTACTAAAAATACTAAAAATTAGCTGGGCACGGTGGCACGTGCCTGTAATCCCAGCTACTCAGAAGGCTGAGGCAGGAGAATTGCCTGAACCCAGGAGGCGGAGGTTGCGGTGAGCCGAGATCACGCCATTGCACTCCAGCCTGGGTAACCAGAGCGAAACTCCATCTCAAAAGAAAAAGAAAAAAGAAAAAAAAAGAAATATAAATTGTTCCGCCATAAAGTTACATGCACTCACATGTTCATCACAGCACTCTTACAATACCAAAGACACAGAATCAACCTACATGCCCATCAACAGTGGGCTGTATAAAGAAAATATGATAATATATACTATGAAATACTACACAGCCACAAAAAGGAATGAGATCATATCCCTTGCAGCAATATGGATGAAGGTGGAGACCATTACCCCAAGCAAATTAATACAGGAACAGAAAACCAAGTACCACATGTTCTCACTTATAATTGAGAACTAAACACTGAGTATATGTGGACATGAAGAAGAGAACAATAGACCCTAGGGCTTAATTGAGGGTGGAAGATGAGGATTGAAAAATTACCTGTTAAATATCATGCTGATTACCTGAATGGTAAAATTATCCGTACACGAAACTTCCATGGCACAGAATTTACCCATGTAACAAACATGTACATGTCCAGTTAGAACCTAAAATAAAAGTTAGAAAGAAAAAAAGAAGTCCTCCAAAAGATGTGAACATGAAAGAACTATCTAAATTAGGATGATGTAGCCTCCAGTGTTAGCAGAATTTTGAAAATCTGTTCCCTCTCATTCTTGAATTTTTAGTCATGAAAAGGACTTATTTATCTAAAACAAAAAAATTTAAATGTTAAATATAGAAATGCATCACTTAGCAACAGGGATACTTTCTGAGAAATGCATCATTACGTGATTTTGTTGTCATGCTAATATCATAGAGTATATTATTAATACTATTATTATTTTCAGATGGAGTCTTGTTCTGTCACCCAGGCTGGAGAGCAGCGGTGTGATCTAGACTCACTGCAACCTCTGTCTCCTGGGTTCAAGTGATTCTCCTGCCTCAGCCTTTTGAGTGGTTGGGATTACAGGCTCACACCACCATGCCCAGCTAATTTTTGTATTTTTATTAGAGATCGGATTTCATCATGTTGGTCAGGCTGGTCCCGAACTCCTGACCTCCTGATCCTCCTGCCTTAGCCTCCCAAAGCACTGGGATTACAGGCATAAGCCACCGCATCTGGCCCCATAGCATGTATTATATCACAGACCTAGATGGTATAGCCTGCTATATACCTGAACTACATGGTATAGTTTACTACTCCTGGGCTACAAATCTCTATAGTATATTACTGTTCTGAATGCTGTACGCAGTTGTAATAAGTATCTGTGGATCTACAATCTAAACATAGAAAAGGTACAGTAAAATATGGTATTATAATCTTATAAAACTGCCTTTGTATAGTTCATCCTTTGTTAACCGAAATGTTAAAATCTGGGGCTTAACTCCAGTTGTAACAGTTAAGCAGGCATTCCCATCGATAAATGCATAAGATGACTCTAGGGAAACTGATCCTAACTGCTTCATCGTGTCCATCTCAGAGGTTTCCTTACTTCTCCTCATCAGAAGTTAATCAATAATTGTACCCTAAACATCTTACCCTAAAAGGAGATAGAAGTATTTGACCTACTCTATGTCAAATTTATTTTTTTGAGTGACGCATTAGACCTTTACATTTCATTTAGCTTCCTTTCTTTGATGTTTCAATACATTTTATCTGTATTGTTTTGATGTACTTTAACGGCTGTTGAACAGGTTTGATTTGTGGATGAAGTGACTTTAACTCACCATGTTTTAACTCATTTCTTTAATACATTACTTTAGTTGTCTTTCAATAAAGACAAGTTAATAACAATTAATTACCTTAATTTATTTCTTCTTATTTTATTATATTTCTCCTTATTATTCCACTTACTCAAAATGAGTTGAATTATATTCTAACCATAATACCTTTAGATCTCAAATGAGATTGCTGTTAATTAGAGGCTACATATGGTGTACTGAGAATGGGGGGACGTTTTAAGATGATGTAAGTATTATACCCAATTATGGGCTCCCATTTTAAAAAGGTACTTTGGTACAAGAAAACTCAGGTTCTATGTTCCGACTTCAAGGAAAATTAAGCAACTTTATTAAGACAGCAAATGAAATTAAATTAACCATTTTATTTCTCCAATTATTAATTTAGTAATAGGTACTAACTTCATTGCTCTCTGATTATTGGCAAAGGCAAGATGTTCATGTTCTCCTTTTGAACACTGTATTAATGAAATTGAAGGTTGTGTGCCTTACGCAATGTATGTTCTGCAACATTTTGAAAGCTTAGTTGGGAATCCCTGTGGTGCTGACTGAAGGGAAAAAAGGAAGCAAAGTCTTCTCCAGTTTTTAAAAATCAGAAGTATTTTTCAGAAGTCATGTATGAAATAAACTGCTTATGAGAAAATGACTGTAATGCTGCCTCAGTTTTCAGTGATAGAGGGATCTGTTTAAAACACTCTGACATAAAAAATAAATCAGCTTTAACTTCAATTATTAAGAGCTAAAGTAGCATTCTTTGATAGAAAGGGGTGGGTTTCTGGCATTTCAATGATAAATATGTATGAAAATAGTTATGTCACCATGGAAACCAAGACCTTCTCACTTCTCATATATATATATTAGACAAGGCAAATTGTATAATAGAAAGTTGGGATATCTAAAAACAAATTGATGAATATCAACCACTGTTAGAGTATATTTTGTATTTTTAAGTTTTAGCATTTCTTGTTTTTTAGCATTCATTTTAGATTCTGAAGAATATTTTCAGATTTTCTTCAAGTCATTTTTGAGATTTCAAGCATTTTAATGAATATTTCTAAATAAGCACTGATGCAATCTGTTTGAATCACTAAACTAGTGTGTGTTTGAAACTTTGAATAGCACCACTCTGCAGAAATCAAATATGTGTTTTTTTCAGAGTGACACAACTCTTATAGGCATTTAGGCAAGTATATTTTATTTTCCTCCTCTAGTTTTTGTTTCCTATGAGTAAATTCTGGATAAGAGGCAATGAAGATTGTATCTGAATCCAGTGATGTTTTTACTGTGACAAATTTTACAAATACTTTCTGGAGTTTCTGATATAGCATATCCCCTGGCTCTTTTATCTGGGACCACCTCTTGCTAGGAGTCAATACATTTCATATTCCCTGCTTCCCTAAACCACAAAATTTAATCATTTTAATGACTTAATTTTAAAGACGTGTATTTAAATGAAGGCTACAGCATGCAATTCAAATATACTTTCTTATATAAGAGGCAGTGTTAGTGAGAGAAAAGAGCCCTGGTCCAAGATATCCAAATCTCTTATCCTTGTTCCATTTTTTTTTAGTAGCAATTTGGCCTTGGAAAAACCCTTTCATCTTTCTGAGCCTTGCTTTTTATGTTTATAAAATGGAACTCATTATATATGCACATGTCCAGGATTATATTGAGAATTGTAGTTTATTTGAAAAAAAACTTTTAAATATTAAAAAATTATATTCTAAATATAAGGTGAAATAAGCTTTACTACAGCTAAGAAAGCCACCTAGTTTAAATTGTGCATAATACTAATACAGGGTGACATAAGTTCATAGCTCACAAAGTACACCTAAGAGTGCTTATGCAACACCGAAGTATCTCGTTCAAAAGTAAAATTTTACATAAAGCATATCTTATAACAAAATCTCACCTGCTTACTTGTTTTATATTTATTTCATTCAGCCATCAGAGTTATTAGTGGTGAGATGGAGTTATCATTGGACTGTTCAGTATACATCTTCAAACTGAAAAATAATTGAGTTAAACTCTTACCACGAGAGTGATATACCTGATTGATAAGAATACTATTCAATGAGCAATGAAAAATATTTGATATAACTGAACATTCGATTTCTTTAAACACATATGTGAAATGTGTATCAGTAATAAAGAACAACAAAAAGTACTCCAATCTGATGGAACATCACTCTTATCAATGTGTGTCTTCTGAAGAGGCTCCCACTTCTTTCACAGCCTTCCCCACATTCTACAATTCAGGGCTGCTTTACATGGTAATTATAGTTGGTGCCACATACAGTATCTGCTCTCTTGGCTGGTGTTGCTTTGTAAAAGTTTCCTAACTTCTCATGTGAGGGTATAAAGCTTCTTTAACTTTAAGTGAACCTTTGGACTTGAAGAAGGATTCACTTAACCCACAGTTCACGGGACACTGTAACACTGACATACTGAGAGAGCTAATACAACAGCAGCAAACAATATATTGTTTACCCTAGTATAGAAACTGGTTTATTTCTGCAGAAATAATTTCTTTCTCAGCAATTTTAAAGAATTGTTATATAAGAAACAAAATTATAAAATATATGATTGCACATATTTCTCATGTAAAAATGATAAAGCACATTAATATATTGAAATACTTTGAAAACTTTTTCTTTCCTACACAGCATTCAAAATAATTCTTTTAGTTTCGTGGTCCTAAGTCCAACTGAGCACTTGAAAAGCTGCAGCATTTTAACATGGTTAGGGGGGCTAATTAGGTCTGATTGATTCGCAATCTCAGTGACCATTAAAAAATACTTCTGGAATAGACTCTGACAAGAAATATGTCCATTTCCAAATGGGATAACTTATCTTATATTACTGATTTTTTTATATAGTCGTATTTATTTCAATGGGGGAGAAAATAGTAATTTCCTTTTATTGGACAGATTTATATGTTTTTAAATTCTGTACCTCTTTAGGTAAGTCACAATATTTCTACTTTCATAGCTATTCTCATATACTTTCTGGAAAATGGACACATTTATTTTCAAAATAAATTTTCCTTTATGTTTTGTAGGATTGGTTCCTATTGTAAGTAAAGCTATATATTATTGGGAATACTTAAAAACAAGAACTGATAGGATAATTTTTCTCTTAAATGAACATATTCAATTATAGAAAGTTATATATATATATAATATATATAACTACGTACCTATATATTTAAGTATTTTGTCTTATTTATTACAAAAATTTAAACCTCAGCCACTTTTAATCGCAAAAATAAACAACTGCTTGTGCACATTCATTTCTACTGTAACAGACTAGAATATTATGGTCAATGTAAAAACAAAAATAAACATTTAGGTAAAATAAAAACAAATTAAAATCATCCTCAAATCTAGATTATTTCCTACACTCTGACTAAAATCCTAAACTTTATAATTATCCAGACACTGTTAGTAATATCGTCAAACGTCATCCAGATACAGCAGCCTCTTAAATAGTAGTCTCCTGCAAAGAGTAACACTATATAATCCTGCCACCCTACCTCAGTAAGTTAATTTCCTACTGGGCAGTGAAGAGATCTAGTTTTGCATTTCCCCCCATAAATACAGATTTTAAGACTTTTTTGAAACGTTACACACAAATCTTTGAATTCGTGTGAGGAACAAAACCACTAGCATTTCTTATGGAATTTCATTAATTCCATATTTTCAAGTTAAGTTTTAATAAAGGCTTCTCACAATAATTTTTGTAGCATTATTTAGGAAAACACATTAGGTTTTAACAGATTCAAATGTCAGTAGATAAGAAAAGACTAACAGCCAAAATAAGTTTAAAGAACTTCACATAGACCTATTTACTGATTTTTTTTACATGATTAAAACTAAATAGTGTGGTACTTATAAAATAGCAAGCCCTTTTAAAAAGAAATAGTTTTAAATATGACATGTATGCTTTAAAAAAAAAAAGCACTCAATTACATATAGTAAGTAACCAATAATCCCTTTTGCCATGAAATGCCCTCATCCCCACCTCCATCTATTTAGTTGTATCCTATGTCTGCACAATTTATTACAAGAGGTTAAAGATAAGAGATGATGAGTGACTCAGTGAAAATCTATCACAACTAAGAAGAAAAGAAGCTCAAAATATACTACAATGTTTTGGTACATAAGTATGTCAGATACCTTTAGAAAATAATGGAAAAAAATATATACCTTTAGAGAATAATAGAAGAAAAAGGTGACTCAAACTCTAAGTATTAAATTATTGCCTATTTATCTGTTATTAGGGATTTTTTTCATAGTTGCATTCTAAAAATACCATACCATTTTTAATTATTATTATTTAAGAAACATAGGATTAAGTTAGTCAAATGGAAATTTCAATTTTTATACTATATTTATTTGAAAGAAAACTCTGCCCACATATGCATCCAAAGTGAGATGATAGCTAGGCTAACAATAGAGCTAGATAATCCATGGTATGAAACAAGGGACATAAGTTAGGTAAAAATTTTCTCAAGTGTCAATGATCCATCTTTGCCCCATTTTATTTAAGAGGTGAATGGCAGGTAAAATGCTCTGAGAACACGGTAGAAAGAGAGAGTGGGGTGGGGTAAAATTGTGTGAAGAGAGGAAGCATAAGAACTTGTCAGGTCTGAAGTTTTAAGAAGGGTGTTCAAGAGAAAGCTGAGGTCCTTAAAAATAAACTTTGCTTATTTCAAGCTCTTCTGAGGTTTCATTGTCTCCTACCTTCTCTTCAAGAATGTGTCTACGGGCTTCTTGACAATAGAGTGACATTGCACATGCTGATTTACTTTCAACATACTTAGTTTATATCAATGACATGGAATACACAACCACAGGCATTCTTTCATACCTATTTACATGGGTAAGTTATCAACCAACCATGTTTCGGTATATTTGAACTGAGAAAACAGAAGATGAATCAAGAAGAGATTTTTCTGATGTCAGATCCCCAGGGAATCAGGAGTGGAGGATCAGTATCAACAACAATACAAATGAGCATTTTTAATGAAATTTTTAAAATCAGAATTCGGCTATAAAACTGTTAGTATTATTCAGCATTAATTATTGAAAACAATGCTCAGAGTTTTTTTAATTTAATTTTTAAAATATTTGTGTATATGACATCAGTGTGTTCTTTTCCATTTTTCTGTAGACACATTTTTCTTTATGAAACTTTTCAGAACACAAAATGCAACTTGTAAATAATTTTGGATTGGCAAGGCCTCATATGCACTAACAGGTTACATGTTGTTCTGATTAGACACTCCAAACATGCTACTCAATATGTAGATGTGTTTCAACTCACCCTGACAGCTGATGTATAATTTACTATGCTGACTGCTCAAGGCATTTGTACTTGTTCAATATTCATATTTATTTATGCCAAAATTTTGTTGTAAACAAAGCAATTTAAATGATGTATCAGATGGCTACTGACAAAGAGTTTTTTTAAAAATCTGTTGACATGTACTTTAAAGGGAAAAACTCACATAAATATGTCAAAGTCTTGTGAAAATAAAGGCAATCTTTTTAAAAGTAAAATAAAGTCAGTGGCATTCTACCATATGTTTTCTGGACCATTTTAGTTATCTACCAAACTGAAAGAACTGTCAACAAGATTGTGCAAACATTTTCTTCAAAAAAATAATCTTTTTCCATTAAGAAAAAGTCCTTTCAAGAACGAAAAGCCAAATTCTTCTTTTTCAGTTTACAAGTCAGAGCTACAGTCTAAGTACTTGTTGCACTTCCATGGACAAACCTCTGTATATCTAACCTGTGAACAATCATTGCACAGGCAGGATAACGTGCTGTTTCACTTTAACAACCCTCTGTTAGTCACCATCAAGGGATACACTTGCTAAAAGCTTAATGGTTAGAGAAAAAAAATGCAAATTTCCAAAAGGAAAACAAAAACCCATATCTGGGTTTGTCTTTTAAGTTGCATCCATACCCTGACTGGCCACACAGGAAGAGACTGAGCTTACTTCCTAGGCAATAACCCAAATATTTTCGGTATAGGGAGAACCATTGTTGATCCATGTCTTCTCGGCATTTTTATCTCTGATCAGGGATTACTGCAATTTGTAATTTAATGCTGGGAGGAGATACCTGAATAGATCTACTCCCTTCCCATGGTGGACTATACATACACACATACATATATATGTATATATATATACATATATGAATTAAGAAGCACATACTCCAAAATAACTAAGACATATTTACATTGTCTTCCAAATTGACCTCATGAAACTCATCTAGGATTTTAAAAGGAAGATGTGAACAAAAGTTAAGCAAATAACTTTCTAAAATCTCACAGGAGAATGAAGGATAAAGGAATTAAAAAAGGGATTAAAACGGAGAGGGAGAAATCATGAAAAAAGGGAAAGAAATGCAAAAATGTTTTGGGGAGAATTGTAGGTTGTTATTTTCTTACTCCAAAGCATATTCAAAGTAAAGTATTCTAATTGTTAAGACTACAGTGAAATCTAAAACAAACTGTATCAAACCAATTGCATTTCTTATAATTCCCTAGCAACTAACAGAAAAAAACCATATAATGTTTACCTAAAGGGTTACTGAGATTAAAAAAATGTAATGTTATTTTTTAAAGTTTGAAAATTGCTTCTAATGGTTTTGTGCCCATAATCTGTTCAACATCAGGATGCCCATAATTTGTCTGAATAAAAGTGCTTTGAAAAATATATGGAAATGTAGCCACCAACTACCCTGCACATGGAGATGCGCAGAAAAAAGACCTCATAAAGATATGATATAATATTCAAGAAAAAAGAAAAATGTTCCTTTGTTTCTAATTTATCTTGTAGAAAATTTTCTTATTTTAATGACAATTTATATTACTATCTCCTTTTCAAAATTATACTATGAAATGCGCAAGTTTGACTATGAATTAATGTCAACAAATTGGAAAGGAAAAAAAAGGAAAAGAACTATCACTACGTAGAACCATTTTTCATTGCTCTAATTTTGCTAATATATTTTGGTCTAATTGGGTGTTGTTGATTAGGTTAATCCATCCTAATTAATTAGAACATACTGAATTAAATAAAAAAAAACTGCCTGAAGCCGCAAATGTTAGTTTATAAGTTAGAAACAGAAACATTAAGAAAACATACTTTAAGAGGCATAGTGCCCACTGTTAGATTTAAAAAAACCTTCCTGCATTGAAGGCCTATTCTAAAAATCCACCTTTTAAAGATAGTACTTCTTTTTATGTTTTATTAAAATGAAACAATAAGTATTCTGTAAAAAATAAGTTTTTCCATAAGAAAATACCATTAGCATGTTTTTCACCCTCAAAACATTTCGAATCTATGTATCCCCTTAATGTGTACACTCCGGATGTGATGCTACTAAGCTGCTGTTTTTTTGTTTGTTTTTAAACAATTAGGACTTCCTCTCTACTAAAAGAATAATACAGTCATTTAGGGGTCCTACAGTAGTCACTTAACCACTTTGAACAAGTCTCTTCAACTGTAAAATGAAAAAAAAATGGTCTCTGAGACTCCTTTTGGAACTAAAATTCCACGAGTCTGTGATGTCTATGCTATCATCTCAGCAATCGGAATTGTCCAAACAGCTCACCTGCATGCACTTTTATTGGAGGGCGTGTCACTAACACAAAGATCCCAGAACTTTGGAAAAAAATCTGCTCAATTTAGTCACTCCCGTTAAAAAAAAAATCTAGCAATGCCATATTTGATTTCACTGATTTTTTTCACTGATTTTTAATTGATCAGTAATTCAGTTAAAATAGTTGAAGTGGTTACATGTGTCAATTTAATCAGCAGATACACTGATATGTCTGAATTGCTTTTGAAAGAAAAACATGTACTTAACTGCTTAATAAATTACAGTTGGAGGAGGAGGTACCAGGTAAATTCTTTGGGCAGCAAAGTAAAGTTTCAATAATGTAAATAATGCGTTGTCTATTTTCTGCTCCCATTATAGTACAGTTTCTGATTCTCAAAACTGTTGTCTGACAGGTCCGTGTTCTCCTGGCCAGGTTGTGGTACATTTTGCAGCTTGTCAAATTTCCTCGCTTCTTCATGCCCTTTTTCATTATACAGTATTGCTCTGTGCTTAGCCACTGTATCCGTTCATGCAGACACACTTTACCTTCCGTATAACACTAAAATTGATTTGCTAGGTGCTCCTTTGCTTCTTCACATTTCACATCTTCCCATTGAATTTCTTGTGTCAAGAACACAGCTCTGTCTTTTTACCTCCATCCTCAGAAACCTGAACACTCTTTGGGTTTTCTGAATATTTTAATAGCTTTGTGGCTGATGTCAGTGTGTTTTATTCTGCAGTACTTTGTTCAATGCAATTTTGTAATATGTTTTGAAAGTATCCTATGTTATTTTCATTTTAGATTCCATCTGTTTTAAAATTATTTAAACTTACTGTTCTTTTCACAAGAGTTAATGGCAAAAGCCTTTTTTTTTCTAAGAAGCAGTTTCTAATTAGTATTTTCTTCAGAAAACATATATTAAAAACAGAAAACTCATAATATAGATTTGTCCAAAGTTAATAGTCTATTTTCTATACAAGGACTAGAACAGGAAACAACAAAACACTAAACAATCCTTCACAAATAAATAAATAAAGTGTGTGTGTGTGTGTGTGTGTGTGTGTGTGTGTGTGTGTGTGTGTGTGTGTTTTACTGCAAAAGTGAATGAAATGAATGTGAAGTGGTTCAGGCTTACAATTACATGATCCAAGTTGACATTGGATCTTAGATGTTCTCGGGACAATTCAAAGCCTGACCATTTAGTACTTGTTGATAAGGCACATTTATTTTAGCATATTGTTTTAACTGGTCAAATTTTGAGACTTTTGGAAGTGTAGGTGAAAGTTCAAACTTCTTTGCTAAAGTGTACCCATTGTGTAATGAAAAACCCAAGATGATTCATTCAGTCAACCTAATATCTACTCATCAAGGAGGAGAACATGCTAAGGAGGTATTATATCTTTCTCTAGCATAACACATTAAGTGCAGCATTCCAATCTAAAAGGTAGAATTGTTCCTTTGAGTAAAATAATTAATGATCTCAACAAAAGGAAAACTGTTACGAGAGAGACCTCTAGTGGAAAAAAATGCCAGTGCCTTGGGAAGGGGTTTTATTGTTCATTGCCTCGTCTGAAAAACGGAACTCACAAATGCTATTTAAGGCCATGTCCACAAAGCAGAAAACTTAAATTCCTTTTTAATGCTTAGAACATGCTGTTTGTCCAAGCAAATAATGCTTTTCAGAGTGGAGCCAACAAAGTGCTTGAGAGGAACGTAACTACTTAGCTATCAGATTTTGAAAAACAAGTTACAGATTTCTAAGAAAAACAAGACTTGTAAAAGGGGACAACCAGAATTTGGAGACACTGCATTTTCTAGGCACCACAGCCCTTTATTTGTTTATGGAAGCATTACTTAAATTGTAGGTAGTTTTTTATGTATGAAAATCTCAAAGTACTTTTCTATGGAGGGGGCTTGAGGCCAGGAATAGAAGCACTTTCCAATTTCCCACAAATCATAAATTTAATAACAAAACATATTAATATTTATTCAGAATTATTTATAGAGAAAACAGAAAAAAGGTCCATGATATACAGAGTACAGAGGCACCCAAGTACAGGTTATTTAAAGAAAAGTGTTGCTTCTGGATTATAGAGTATTTCATTTGACTAATACTCCTTAGAAGTCAGTCCTACCTTGTTCTCCATACAATTCCATTTAATTCATCTTCCAACATGTAATCTAATTTTAATTGCTTATTAAAATTTTTCTACTTTAAACATGTGAATAGTAAATAAGAAAATTAAAAGACGTTTTCTGACTAAAGATCTAGCACTAAATACCAGAGAAATCTGAGTCTACTTATTGTGTTTTTAGAGTAGGTAGTAATGTAACTTCTAATTTAAATGACTGTAGTTCAGAAAGACACTGTGACCCAGAACTATGCAACTTATAAAAGTGTCACAGGCATAAGAAAGTGAAAAAAGTTAGTAAGCCAAACATACAGGGTTAACTCAGCACTGAAATATGGTCACAAGTGTTAAAATACAGCTTTGGGAACCAGTTACTTGCGTTAACAGTTTCTGAAACTCTATTCTATAATAATGACAAATGTTACATATACTTCTTTAAAAGTGAATCACAATAGAACTTTAGTGTTTATTATTGTTCAGCTGTGTCATTCAAATTTAGGAAAAGAGTATTTTATAAGGCTATTTTTATTTTCAGTGTCAGTCCCTAGTTTTCTTATCCATTTTTAATTCTGCCTATTGCATTTGATAACACTTTCTTCAATTTCTCCTCAGGATTATGAAATTTTAGAGCCTATTTGCAGGAGAGGTTATTCACAGCCCTTATATTCCTAATACTAATATATCTCAGTTAATGCTGAAGTGGCTCTATCTTTTCACTCTTACCAAAGTCTGAGCATCCTATAAAATAAGACATCATTATCCTAAAACGTGTAGTTCATGAATCTCTTCAAATTTGGGGCCGGTTGCTGGCAGTCACTTAAATGAGAATTTGTAATAGGGTGGGGGGAGGGTGGAGAAAGGAGTTAAACGGTGTCACGTAAACTTTATTTCCCTGACTTTGTTTCCCATTTGGAATGGAGCTTTATTCAGAAAAATCAAAATCGCTTTACATTTTGGAAGCTTTGGAAAACATTTTTTGTTTATGTTTAAAGATAAATATAATGGCTAAAATAATTTTTCCAAAGCGAAGCATAAGGAAGCATATTTATCCACCCCCCTTTCTGATTGTTTCTTATTTAAAAGAAATTGAATCACATTTTTAGGTTGCCATGTGTTTTGAAGTGAAACTGCACATTTTCGTTTATAACTATCTCCCCTAACCACGAAGAACACTGATCCATCAGCATATGCCCCACCTGAATGGTTTCCTTGCACTCTTTCCCGTCCTCACTCTTCTTGCTCTCCAAAAAGCTAATTTCCATAAGCACCTAGGGATGCGAGAGCAAAGGTAAAAACAAAATTCTTCAGAGTTTTCCAGAATTCTTAGTGGGAGAAGGAAAGTCATAATTTGCTTTGGCCAAGGGACTGAAATGCAAATGGCTCCGCACTCTCCAATTGTGCCATATTTGAGGGCCTCATTCTCTCTCTCTCTCTCTCTCTCTCTCTCTCTCTCTCTCTCTTTCTCTCTCTCTCTCTCTCTCTCTCTCTCTCACACACACACACACACACACACACAGAGAGAGAGAGAGAGAGAGAGGGAGAGAGAGAGAGAAGCAAAAGGAAAGAATTCTGCAAGTAGAATTTCATTCTTATTTCAGGTAAGTTGCAGACATCTGTCTTAATTATTAATATTTACATGCTTTCTATTGACTTTCACGTTTCTCCTTCGAGAGCAAATGACTGGGGAAAAAGAAAGTTAGAAGAAAGAGAGTCAGAATTCTGCACTAAATATGTGAATTATTTTTACTTTTGCTTTCTACTTTGGAGCTACTGTTTTTACATATCCCATTATGGGTTGCAACAGCTTAGTTCAAAACTTAGCATCTCCCCATTGTTCAATGTCATCCTCACCCTTATTCCCATTCCAACAGCAATGAACCACCAAGTACTAGCACAGAGAAGCATTCCAATGAAAAACAAACAAAAACCACTGAAGTGGCGCTCAGATGACCTGAGTTCTCGTCTCTGTGATGCTGAATAATTGGCTCTGATCTGCTAGTAAATAGGTCATCTTAGTAGGTCCCCAGCTTTTCTGTGCTTTGGTTTTTCTGTCTGTAACATGAAGACACTAATATGTCCCCTATCCAAATTTTGATGTCAAGGCAAAATACTTTGAAGAAATACAAATATTAAGATCATGCATCTGAAAGTGAAGACAGCAGCTGCAGGATACCGTTTTTAAAATTCCTCTGCCTAATAGATTTGATAGTTATACTTGAAATCCCTTTAGCTTAGATGCATCTGTTGCTTTGGGATCTTACTGTAGTCACACAAATGACTAATGCTGAATTGTGAGTCAGACTAAGCAGAACTTTTAACTGACCTATTTGTGGGGGTTTTTTCCCCTTCAATATTAATGTATCTGTGGCTAGTGTTCAACATAACTTCCAGCAGATAAGTGATTTTGTGTTCCAGATGCAATTATACCAAGGAGGGCTTAGATTTCTAATTCCTGACTGTTCTAGATTTTTTATCCTCAAAGAATTTCACAGTGAAGAATGTCCTATGAGGTCATCTGGTCCATTCATACAACAGTAATTATTTAAGGACCTATTAAGTAAGCACAGCTTTCTCCGGATTTCACAAGAACATTTTTGGGAGGAGAACACTTCCTGAGATGTAAGTTTTTATAACTGCATCTTAATCAATTTAAGATTTTTCGTGATAGTTAAACATTAGACTCACTTTTCCTTTCTCCTGAGAAATCACAAAGATCAGTCAAAAAGGGTTTTATGGAAGGTCATTGTTTTGACATCAAGTGTATGGACATAGGAAACTGAGGTTGTTCACCTATCCTCCCTAAAATAAAATATGCATAATATGGACTCACCCTCCCTATTAAGATAGTTTATCTAAAAAGCATCTTCTAACTCTAAAAATCCTACTTTTTTGTTCATATGGCAAAATTCACAGGGATTTAAAAATAACATATATTAGTGTGAGCTTGAATTTGTGTCTGCGTAGTTATGCATACAGTTGCACACAGAAAAGAAGGAATAGAGAAATTACCAGATAGGTGATTAATATAACACTGCTGAAGTTGTGCAGGTGTAATTTCAAATTGTGTTATAACACATTATCATATATCTATCCCCTTCTTAGATTACGAGTCTTCTAAGAGCAAAGGTCATATTCTCTAAAGCTCTAGTTTTCCTGATTTTATTCATTCAGCATTTAATGAACTTTTGCTTTGTCCCAGATGTAATGTTAAGTGTAGGATTTTTTTTTCCAAAAAATGAATACAACATGATCCTAGCCTTAAGAGAGCTCATGGTCTAATGGAAATAAAATAATATTATATAATTTTGGCAACTATAGAGTTTGAAAAACACAATTACTTCCATGATAGCCTTTGAACTTTAACAACCGTGTGAGATTGGTATAATTATCCTTATTCTTACTAATGAGGAAAGTTAGTTTCACCGAGGTTAATTGTGTTGCTTCAGGTCACTCAGTTAATCAGTGGCAGACCATGGGCTCCAGCCTTCTGACTCCAAATTCTGTGGGTGCATAATGAATACTACTACAAATCCAACAACACAATGTAAGATCTCTTTTAGTAAAAGCATCTTACATTGTATTGTTGGATTAGTAGTATTGTTCGATTCTTAGTTGCCTTACTGCGTTTTCTTCTGATCAAATGAAAATATTTATAAGACATCTTCCTAAACATCTGTCTTAAATCTACTCCATAAGTAAATTACAGGGAATCAAACTGAAACTCCTGATCTAACCAGATGAATTGTGAAGATAGAGTCTTTCAAAATAAATAAAAAATATTCACATATCCTCAAAAACTTAGTACCACAAATCTGCTTCAGTCCATTTCAACAGCCAGAGAAACTGCTTTTCTGCATATGGCATTGCATGCAATAGAAGGATACATTAGTACTTGCCCTCATGGTTCCAGTTCAAAGAATTACTGTGCCAGAAGTTGTTTCCTCTGTTAAGGGTCCAAGAAAATCTGATTCTTGCTACTATCATTTCCTATACATAGAGAAGGTAGGAGAATGCTGCTTTGATTCAATCCAGTCTACACATTGCACTGTGCCTGTCAGGCTGGGTTTGTATTTAAAAGAAGAAAAAAGAATAATATACTACTCAAAAAGCTTTTGTGTTGGCATCAGAGAGGTAGGGTGGTGCTGGGGGTGGTGTGACGATGGCATCCTGTGTGTACTGGAGAAATATTATAAAGAATCATTTAAGAAAATCAGACTACCTGATATGCATGTTAATTAGAGAAAACAATAGATTGAACCAGATAAAAATTGTCTGAGGAATTATCAACCAAGGAAACATTTAAACGAAGTGTTAAAATTTTAAAAGTCAATGTGACTGATCTTGTTTGGTCGCACATGTAGAAAGTTCTGTGACTCTCTTCTTGACGTTTTATTCTCAGGCATAGCTACACTATAAGCAAGGGCATCTGTGAACCATATCTGAATCATAAGCTTCCCCTTCTGCCTATTTCTTTTAAATTTTGCCCAAGAAAGGTTTAGAATAAAATCATGTTTAAGTTGATTGAAAATAATGTGACATGGGGATGTTTTAGTATCCCAAGTTGAAGACCAACAAGCTGGAGATCACAGATCGAGCATAATTCTGCTGCTATGATTTTTATTAGTGTACTCATTCATTAATTTATTTATCTATGCCACAAATTTTTATTCAACATTTTTCCTAAGGTTATAACACAGATGAAGCATAGTTTTTTCTCTGTAGGATTCCACAGCTTAGTGAGGTAAAAAAGACACATGAAATTATCTCTTTAGTAAAAGCATATCAGCTAATATTAAAGATGAGAGTCAAAAATGAACATAACAGAGGTCAAGTGTCTGATGAAGGTATAATGGTGAGATGATTATCATGCCCTAAAAAGGAGAAGCAATATATGGCTCATCTTTATTATGTACAGTGCCTAGAAGAGTTTTTGGTACATGGAAGACAATAAATGTCAAGTGAATGAATGAATGAATGAGTGAAACAAATATTGTAGATCAAATTCTCAAAGAATTTACAAAAGGTCAATTTTCCTGGCTCCTGTGAATAAGTGATTGTTAAGCTAATGATGAATGAATAAAATAAACACTACAGGCTCAATGTTCAAAATGTCTAGAAAAGGCCAGCAGCTTATACATTGCAATCCCACACTGTATTGCTTTTCTTACTTAACCACCTAATTATTGCATAAGATGAACTGAGTGAGAGAAAAGAATAAGTCGACCATGTGACAGGGAAGGCATGCCTTGGCTTTCACAGGGGTCTAGCCTGCCCATTACAATTCACCTAGTCTCAATACAATATTTTGGTTTTATAGGGCTCCCAGTGAGCTCTGAGGTTTTTTTTGCCCACATACTGAAAACATCATCTGTTTTAGTGTTCCATATGTGACATCACTCTGACATACTGTAAACATGATAGTGCATTTTATGGCAGTGGAAAAATAAGCAAGAATATGAAATATCTTTCCTCCATGCTTTGGTCAAATATATTTTGTGGTTAATTAAACTTAGCACACATGCAGTTTTCAGAGATGTGTATAAAGGAAATTTCTACTTTGAATAAATTTGTTCTGATGAATTTAACTATTCACAGAAAACCTTAGACATTCCTTGAAAATGTATTATTTCCTGTTTCAAAGATGTATTATATACTTTTCCCAAAAAGTTATTATTATAATTTTAGTTCTAGTCACTAATATTGATAAACTTATGTCTCACTTTCAAGTTCTCAGAATGCAAATAAAGTGCTTGAATCTGAATGTTTCTATTGATTTCAAGGGTTCTTTCCACCCAAATCAAGCAGTTACAGTCATGGCTCAGTCTCATTTTTATTGACCAACCACAGGAATAAAAGAAAAGAAAATAAGATGAAAGGAATTAAATTCAAGTAGAGGATACATAAGGAAAAGAGGGAAAGGTAGTAAACAGAACCAACATATGGAAATTGGATCAGCTTTAAGCTTCCTCTTTGGCAGAAAGTCATAATGGGTCTCTAAGCTCTTAGTACAGTCCTGTGGGTTCCAAAGGCAGGCAGGCCAGATACCTGAGGCTTGAAGTGCCATAGGGCAGGTAAGTTATCATGTAGGTTATTCAAAATTAGATTTAAAAAGGAGTATTTAGTAATTTCTTATGTATTACTTAATAGCTCGAGTTACAGTATTCTAGTTTTGCTTCAAATTATTTCCTGACTTCTAATTTTCCTGAAAATGTCCTTTTTCTATGTACTTCTTAAACACATAGCCCCAACTTATCCTGTAAATGTAAGTCATCTCTGGAATAAGATTAAGTATGAAAATTGTTTTTCATTAGGTTTCAATTTGTGACTCATCTTAGATATGCTAACAGATGAAGGTATTTGCTTGATTTGTTTTTAAAAGACAAGAAAAAAGCATGTATAATTAAGTTCAATTAGTACAGAAATCCTTAAAAATTTTAAAAATGAGGTTCATAGGTTTACGTTTTAAGAAAATATCATGGGAGAAAAAAATATCCTATTGCCTCCGAGGAAAAACCTTAACTGGTTTGCTATCTTTCATCTAGCTGACCCAAACAGAGAAATTATGTTCCATTGTCTTCATAAAGTAAATTGCTACTTGTAATATTGTAAGCATAAGTTTTCCTTTTTTTTAGTCTAGCATTTACTAAGAATGATTAAAATAATCTTGTGTTACTTCGGCAGCTATTTATCAATGCATTTTATGCCTTTTGTTAGCTATAATCTTAGTCATTTTAGTACATGGAGCCCTAATCTTCAAGTCTGTCAGTCCCATTTTGCATTACAAATCATTTGTAGTTTTATAACTGTCATTTCCAAGGACATCTGGAAAAGATGGATTTATGAAAGGTTACCATGCATTCTAAGAAGGCCGAGAATTAGCATGACTTTGTAAAGGTTCTTATAAATCGAGCAGCAGCCATCACTGGCAATAAGGTGTTTTCTGCTCTTGTCAAGTATCTTTATTTAAATATTAAGGGAGGGATAACGACCTTTGGCCTTGGAGATCACTGTGACATGGCAATGGTTCAATCTATTAGCTGTCAATGGAATGCTATAGTCTGACTCTCTCAAGACTCCTATTTGTGGACAGTGTTATAATAACCCTTCCATTAGGCATCCCCAAGGCAAATAACCTCAGCTTTAACACAGTCAGTTTAAAACTCCTTAGAGTAACGTTTAGAGACTATCTGGTTTGTGTCAGTTTAAGATCAACTACTCTCTGCACAGGTTCAATTCTGTAAATTTTAAGTAGCACAGTTATTTTAGAATTATTTCCTATATGCCTGCAGGTAAATATTAGACACATACAATATAGAAATAACCCTATCTACTTCTTTGATTTCTTAACAGCCTTTCTAGGGATTAATTCAATCCAAATGGGCCTGAGAATTTATTTTTTAACATGACTTTTTTAATCTATGTACATATTTTTATTGGTAGAAATTTTATAGGGTTGCTACAGTGATGTGGTATGAACAGGAATTAGAGATATCAAATCCCCTCACAGTACATGTTAATCATCATAAATGAAATGGCCAGGTAATATTCATTAGGAAGCAGGTATACCTATCTATATATGTGCTAGAAGCAAGTAATGGTTACAAGACCAAAAATGTTTGGTTTTCCCTGTCTCTTCACCCTGATTTTGCCTGCCTCTTATGCTGTTTTACTCCAGGTAAGTGATCTGGTTATGCTCAGAGGAAATGTTCACATTTGAATCACAAATGATTGCTCTTATCTCTAACTACCTAGGTTCATTATTAGACTCAGATTTTGGGGGAAGTCTGAGGTCAAAAGACATCTTTATGCAGTGAAAAATCAAGGTCAAAATATCCTAAAATGCTTTGAAAAATCATAGTTGTCACTGTAAGTCTAAAACATATCACTAAAGATGATATTAATACTTTGAATACTTGGTCATGAAATGATTTTACTGTTTCCTCTAAATTCAACTTTTTGTATGGATGGCTGTGACTTTTTTCTATTATAAACAAGTTTATTGGTGACTATAGATAGTTTCTCAAATGCAACTTTTATTGCTTTACATTCTTCATTGAATACCAATAGACAAATTCATTTAATTTGAAACTTTTATTTTTAAAACTAATGGAAAGTCTACAAATATTTATAGAGTGCTTACAATGTATACATGGCATTGAGTTAAATACAAACATCTTTAAATATTCTTTTCATGGATATAGTAAATATCCAACCAATTTTTAAAATAAAAGACTAATTTTTAAGAAAAGAAAGTATATGTTTAGTATTTGACTGTATTTATTGATGCTAAATACATTAAAGTATAAATAATTGTTTATTGTATTTCTTTTCTCCTAAATTAGGTTAACTGCTACACGGGGGGAAAAAATGTAAAATGATACCATGTGCTAAAACCCTGGTGCTCATAAACAATACTTAGCCTTTGATTTACAGTGAAATCACAATTCTCCATTTCTCATTCCCTCTGTCTCTGACATTGCATGTGAGACCATAGGGCAATACATGCCCTACAACATAATGTAGGATGTAATTTAAAGGGTTCTATTGATGCTATAAATCACAAGTAGTTCTGCTGAAGCAGTTTATGAATGGCAGTAAAACACTAAGACTGGATTATACCATTAGAATTACGCACCACATGCAGCTATTGTTATTTGTAATTAAGGATAAAGTATTACAAAATACATATATGGAAATATCACTTTCTTGATATTTACAAGCTTCTTCTACTCTTATACAAGAAGATGTGTTTTGGGATAAAATAAGAAATCCAGGGTTGTAGAATATCTGTCATTTTTGAGAAAGGATTTGTGTTCTCTGAGAGTACACCATAATAGAGCATATTCTGGCAGTTCATATATTACCCAGTTCTTAGAATCACAAAATACTATCTGCATATGGCTACTACCATATGGGTTATTAACAAGGCTTATTAGTACAAAATTAAAGAGAAATAATACCACAATTACTATGTCGTAAGATGCTCTAAAAATGAATTGAAGAGTGTACAAAGGTTAATCAGGCCAGGTTCAGTGGCTCACGCCTGTAATCTCAGCACTTTGGGAGGCCAAGGTGGGTGGATCACCTGAGGTTGAGAGCTCGAGACCAACCTGACCAACAGGGAGAAACCCTGTCTCTATTAAAAATACAAAATTAGCCTGGCATGGTGGTGCATGACTGTAATCCCAGCTACGCAGGAGGCTGAGGCAGGAGAATTGCTTGAAGACGGAAGGCAGAAGTTGTAGTGAACCAAGATCACACCACTGCACTCCAGCCTGGGCAACAAGAGAGAAACTCAATATAAAAAAAAAAAAAAGTCAATCAACCTGTTAATGCTCTCTCTAAAAAAATTATAATGATGAAATTATTTTTTCATTGAACATAGCCATTCTAAAGCTCTGAAATAATGTGGACTTAAATCTTTCTTTTCTGGTAGGATAAAATGATAATGGCAATTCTTCAACTATTCTGGGCACATCTTTTATGATGGAGAGGAATTCCAGTCTTCTGTCTTTTTTAGCTGCATCCTTCTGTTATTATGAGTAAATTGTCTTAGAGATGTATCTATGTAACCAAACCAGATGGCCTGATTTGATGCCAACACAGTTCTTTCATCTATTATTTTAAATGTTATTTTTTTCTCAAAGAAACTAAAATAAAATAACATTATCATATAGTGGGATATCATAAGTAATTTCAGAATATTCTAAGTGGACCTTTGAGTTCTTCAGATTAATTTCACTAAATGAGGTCAATCCTCATCAAATTCTAAAATAGGTTGATGGGACATGGTGGCTCACACCTGTAATCCCAGCATTTTGGGAGACCGAGGCAAGCAGATCACAAGGTCAGGAGTTTGAGACCAGTCTGGCCAACTTGGTGAAACCCCATCTCTACTAAAAATACAAAAAAATTAACTGGTAGAGGTGGCAGGCACCTTTAATTTCAGTTACTCAGGAGACTCAGACAGGAGAATTGCTTGAACCTGGGAGGCGGAGGTTGCAGTTAGCCAAGATCACGCCACTGCACTGCAGCCTAGGTGACAAAGCAAGACACTGTCTTGGAAAAAATAAAAAATAGGTTAAGACTTGAGCACCTCTTATGTTTTTGTCTCAAGTAATGACCAGCAATAGCCATAAATATCCATGTTTACCCCTAGTTTCCCACAAATAAAATAAGGTATTTGAGAATTATTTTTCTGGATTATCACCTGTTGGATTTGTGTCATTTTATTTTGGGCTTGTTGCTATCATATTTCCCTTTCTACAGACATGAATTCATTCTAATCTCAAAGGATTCAAAGTTTCCTGATATATAATCCCATGTTTCTTGAGTATATTCAATTTACAGTTTCTAAGTAGTGATAAAAGTGCCATCGTAATACCTATTTTTATCTTTCATTTATGTTTAAATTTGAGATTTCAACAAGGGTAATACATTGTTTAACCTTAATAATGATGTTTTTCTTTTGTATTTCCTTACGCTGTTCTCTTTTCTGCTCTTTGAAGGGCATTCATTTTGCTCATGAGAATGTTAGAATTGCTACCACAGAAATAGAAAGAGAAAGAAAAGTTTTTATTTAGTTTTCAAATCCAAAATACTATTTTTGCAGAAGTAAAAATATTTGGAAAGTTAAGCTTTGTTGAGAGAGAAAGGATCTTTTTCAAAACACTTAAAATATGAAGGGTCAAGTCTAAAGATCAAAGACCATAGTGCAGAGAGAAAGCTTTTCTTTGTATTCATGGGGTTCACTGTGGTTCTGTGAGTTGATATCTTTCATACAATTTAGAAAAATCTTGGCCTTTATTTCTTCAAATATTGTCTTCCATCAGATTTTGAAAAAACTTGGTCGTCATTTTTTCAAATATTGTTTTGGTTTCATGATCTCCTTTTCCTCTCTATCTGTGATTTTAATTACACACATATTAGGCCTTTTTAGATTGTCACATGTATCTCAAGCATTTTTTCCCCAGGAGTTTTCAACTATTTTTCCCTGTGACTTCAGTTTTCATATTGTTCTACTGACATGTTCTTAGGCTTGCTAATCCTATATTCTGCTATATACTGTAAGCAATTTGACCCATCCAACATGATTTCAAATTAGATGTTACATTTTGCAGTTCTATAAACCTCATTTAATCCTTATTTACAAACTCTAATTCTTCACTGAAGTTTTAGTTCTTATTCATTTTGTTTGGATTTTTCTCTATTTTCTTTAAAATGGGAATCTCAGTTGCTTTGAAGGCTTTTTTTCCACTAAATCTAACATTAGGGCTATCCCTGATTTTGTTCTTGTTGACTTTTTATAAAGAGTCTCTTGATTGACAGTATCAATTTTTTTGCCCCTTTATATGTTTAGTGATATGGGAATATATTTCCAACTTTATGAAAAATATATTAGAAAAAAATCTGGATTATATTATTTTCCTCTGAAGAATATGAAATTTTATTTTGCAAAATGTTAAATCATTAGAGGGGAACTTGCAGCTGTCAAACTTTGCTTTTAGGATTTCTAAGAGTGGATATAATTCAGCTACCATTACTCCTAAGGCAGAATGATCATAACTCTTAGGGCATACTTCTTACTCCTGGGGCTTATACTTTCTCAGCTACAATCCTGAGGTATTTACTAAGAACTCTCCACTTTATCTGGACCTGCATTTAATTTCTTTATAATACTCTCTGCCTCTGAAATTTATGCTCAACTCTCTGGCCTCCTAGCAAATGGGTTATGCTGTGCTTCCAGAGACTTGCTCTGTGCATGTACAGCTTAGGCATAGGCTAAGGACCTGGAGGGATTTTATGCAGATTTTGTAAGTAACTTTATCTGCAGTGTTCTTTTCTCTGGTACTATACCCTCCAAATCCTAGCTGTCAATTAGCTCCAAATCCCAATCAATGTTTCTGCTTGGGCTCTATTTGCCTAACTACTTAATGAGGGATTCACCTTTTGGACTTTCTTCTCAAAAATTGTAACCCTATCTTGTCAGATTATCAATGCTCCAAGCCATTGTTTCATTTAATTAATTTGTTTTTAATTATTTACAATGGGAAGCCAAGTTTAATCTCAGGTTCTGTATCATGTCCTGGACCAGGTATCATAAAATAAAATTCGAACAGACAGAATGTTTAAACTTTAAAAGTAGGTTAATCATCGGTAGGTCTAACTGCATATGATTCTAACAGGTGGAGGCTCATGGGAAAGAAAAAAGGTTGTTGTTGTTGTTGTTGTTGTTGTTGTTGTTGTTGTTTTAAATAGCACAAGGTTTCCAAATGTTGGCTAGTCTGGTCTGAAACTCCTGGGCTCAAATGATCCTCCCCCCTTGGCATCCCAAAGTGTTGGGATTACAGGTATGAGAGCCACTGCACTCAGCAGAAAAAGCATTTTTAGAAAATGAAAAAAAAATTTTCTCTGAATATATGCAAATTATATTTCAACTGTGCTGCACTTTTAAAAATTACTTGTGAGACTTATTGTTTTTAACACATGTATTTCTTTTTTGAGGGGTGTATGTTAATGTACTTTCTTGTGTATGTCTTTAAAAAGCAAGTCACAGGCTTCTATAGTTGAGGTACAAGAAACGGATTTAAGCTCCCCCTTTAATTATTGACCATAGTTTTTTAAGATACAGATAGAATATGTGGAAAAAGGAAACAACTGGAAAGAGACTGGCCATCAGGAAATAAGAGTGGTCCATGTGAGAAAGAATACAAATGAAGTGAGCCCATAACTGCTCCAGCTCACTGCATTGAGACAGTTTCAAAGTCGTAGTACAACGAGGTTAACCCAAGTGTAATTCAAGAGACTTCCTGAGATAAGGAGACAGAGCTAAGAATCTGGAGAGACAAAAGCAGGTCAAGTTTACAAAAAGAGTACTAAAGAGGAAAGAACTGGACAAAGAGAGAAATGCAGAGATCAAATAGGGACTCCCTTAAGTATTCTGCAGAGCATTGATTAATGCATGTGCTTCACCTATCCACATTGAGGGAAATACTACTGAAAGGATTAGAGGGAAAAAAAACATGGAACAGACGCAAGACTGGGAATGGTGCCAAACTGAAAAACAAACAAAACCTCATTCTTCACAGGCTTTGTGTAGAGTATTTAAAAAGGTTTGCCTCAATAGTGAGAGACAATTAGACTAGATCGAGCACTGCCCCAGATTCCAAAACAATTATAAAGCAAAACTCAAAAGGATCAAACTATTTCCAAGTAACCTAACTGCATTTGAGAACAAAACATCCTTGCTAGTGAGCTAGGAAATGGATTTTCCAAATTGAACCTTGAGATGACTACAAACTTGTAGGGATTCAGTCAGAAGATAGCTCTAAGTCATGTCTGGATTTCTGGCCCACAGAAACTGTGATATAATAAATGACATTTTAAGACATTAAGTGTTGGTATAATATTAATGTAGCAATAGATAAATAATCCAGAAGGAAACTTCCTTAACCTGTTTAAGGGAATCTATGAAAGACCTACAGCAAACACATTTCATGGTGAAAGATAATTTTTTGCCCTAAAGATTAGGAATAGAAAATGTGTCTGCTCTCACTACTTTTATTCAACTTGTACTGTAATTTCTAGCCAACAAGCTAGCCAGAAAAGGAAAAGAAATAAAAGATTTCCACATTTAAGAGGAATAAGGAAAGCTATCTTTATTCATCAACAATGTGATTGTGTATATAGAATATCTGATAAACTATTAGGACTAGTGAGTGAGATTAGCAGAGTGACAGAGCAAGAACCTGTGCCATAAAAGAGAAGAAGAAGAAGAAATGAAGAAGAGAAAGAAGAAGAAGAAAAAAAGAAGAGAAAGAAAAAGAGGAAAAGAAGAAGAAGAAGGAGGAGGAGGGGGAGGAGGAGGGGGAGGAGGAGGAGATTCTTCTTTCTATTACTGTTTCTTATCAAGTTTATTTATTTTTTAGGTGAGATACTCACTAGCGGGTTGTTTCTGTTGTTTCTAATAATGCATTCCAGCATTTCTTCCTGTCTGCCTATCTATGTATGCATCAGTCTGTCAATCCACTAAACAACTTGTTTATTACAAAAAATTTAAAGTGCATAGGATTTCACTATATTGCATAAAATAAATAAATAAATTTATAAAAATTAACAAATTGCATTTTTATATTTTGGAAACAAAAAATGAGAGTTGAAATAAAAATTCCATTCACATTAGCATCAATATATGAAATACTCAGGGATAAATATAAGAGAAAATTATACACCAAAAAGAACAGCACTGAGAGAGAGAGACACTGAGGAAAACCTAAATAAATGGAAAAAGACCTACTTTCATGGGTTGGCAGGCTCAATATTGTTAAGTTACCACTTCTCCTAAAATTGATTTATGGATTCAAAACAATTCTGACTAAAATCCCAGTTGTCTATTTGCAAAAATTAACAGGTTGATTTTGAAATTGATATTGATGTGGAAGTGTAAAATGCATTTAAAAAGAGAAAAAAAGTTCTAGAACTTACGCTGTGTGCTTTCAAGACTTGTTATAAACGTACAGAAAGCAAAACAGTGTTGTATTGACATAAATTAATTAAAGAGAAAAATGGACTAGAATAAAGGGCCCAGATATATACTCACAAATATATAGACAATTGATTTTCAACAGAGGCACAAAGATAATTCAGTACAAACATTACTGATAATTACCAGTTACTAATTTTTTATTTGTTTATTGCCTATCTTCTTTATTTAAATATAACTAATTGTAGGCAAGATCTTGGTTTTATTAACTATTATATCCCTGTGTCTATAGTAATGTCTAATATTGAGAACAAAAACCACCTTTTGTGGTGAAAAGTGTAAATAGACCTAGAAGCAGATGTGGATTATGCAATATAGTGCAATCCTATGAACTTTAAATTTTTTGTAATAAAGAAGTTATTTAATGGATGGATGGATGGCTAGGTAGGCGGGCAGGAAGAAATGCTGGAATGCATTACTAGAAACTACAGAAACGACATGCCATTGAGTATCTCACTTAAAAAATAAATAAATAAACATGTGATAAGAAACAGCAATAGAAAGAAGTATCTGACTCCTCTCCTCCTCCTCCTCCTCCTCCCCCTCTTCCTCCTCCACCTCCTCCCCCTCTTCCTCCTCCTCCACCTCCTCCTCCTCCTCCTCCCCCTCTTCCTCCTCCTCCACCTCCTCCTCCTCCTCCTTCTTCTCTTCTTCTTCTTCTTCTTCTTCTTCTTCTTCTTCTTCTTCTTCTTCTTCTTCCTCCTCCTCCTCCTCCTCTTCTTCTATTTTATGACTCAGGTTCTTGCTCTGTCACTCAGGCTGGAGTGCAGTGGGACATTCATGGCTCACTCTAGCCTCCACCTCCTGGGCTCAAGTGAGCCTCTCACCTCAGCCTCCCAAGTAGCTGAGACCACAGGCATGGGTCACCATACCTGGCTAATTTTTAAAATAGTTGTACAGACAAGGTCTCACTATGTTGCCAAGGCTGGTCTTGAACTCCTAGACTCTAGCAATCCTCCCACCTTGGCCTCCCAAAGCACTGAGATTACAGGTGTGAGCCACCACACTTGGCCCAGAACCTCATTTTATATGATAACTTTAATAGCTATTATTTATGGGGTACTAAATATATGCGGGAGATTATGCTAAATTCTTTATGCATCTTCTCTCATTTGCTAACGCTCAGCAAAAACTTGCTATGCTGGTTATTAAACTTGTTTCCATTTTACATGTGAGGAGACTGATGCACAGAGAGGTGAAGTAAAGCTTCACAGTCATGTGCCCGTCAAACTGCAGAGAAAGGACTTGAATCATTTTGTCTTACTACCAAGACTGTAGGACTCTCAGGTATTACATATTGCCTCAGAATCACATCTGAGAGTCTCCAAGAAATTCCCTTGCATTTTCTTCCTTGTTAAATAAATGTAATCTATCTGAAAAAACTATTGAAAGTGAGCAAAGTTACTCAGAAAAGTTGCTAAAAACAATAATATCTAGAGTGGAGTACTACAATTTGAAAAGCAAAAAGTCCTTCAAAATCTCAACTTTCCTCATTTCCTTACTTGAGTAATTAAAGAAACTAGATAAGCTATTTTCTTTGAACTTGATTATCTTTGTCTTCACTTTCTCATCCTGTTCCTCCTGCTGCCACTCCCCTATATCCTCTTATTCCTCCTTTTTTTCCTTCTTTCCCTTCCTCTTAACTCCCTTTTATTCTTGGCTCCTCTAACCATCCTTTTCTGTTTTCGTCTTTTCCAAGACCAGACGCATTCCCACGGTCTTGAACACCAAATCTACTGTAAGCAGTCTCCATCTGTTACAGACCGAATGCTTGGGTCCCTCCAAAATTCACGTGCTGAAGCCCTAGCCCCAGGGTGATGGTATTAGGAAATAAAGCCTTTGGGAGATGATTAAGTCAAGGAAGCAGAGCCCTCCTTGATGGAATTGGAGCTTTCATGAGAAAGGCCCTAGAAAACTTGTTTGCCCTTTCTACCAACTGAGGACAATGAAAAGATGGTGGCCTCTGAACCAGGAAGTGGACCAAACCAGACACTAAACTTGCTGGTAACTTGATCTTGGATATCTCACCCACCAGAACTGTGAGAAATAAATTTCTGTTTTGTTAAGCCACGCAGTCATGGTACTTTTATTCTAGCAGCCGTAACAGCATCTCCTTGATGTTCTCTTCAATGGTCTACAAAGTCTACCACTATTCCACCGCACCCTCAAATAAGCTAGGCATATTACCCCCATCACTCTATATTGAGTGCTTTAAAGCCCCAAACCATATAGGCCTTGTGGCTTTCCTCACCTTATGCTGTAAAATCCTGAACTAATTCTTTACTATGTCCCTCCACCCACTGACTAAGTCATAGTCATCCAACAAACCTGCATTGAAGAAATAATTGCACTGTATGACCTATGTCAGCTGTTTCTATAGTGAGGTGCAGTGCCTAAATATGCATAAAAGCACGTTTGGCTGAAACCCGGATACCTGGGATTTTAGTCCTAGGTCTAGCTCTGTGATGGTGACAAGTCACATAACTATTTCCCTTTCAGTTGAGTGCTGGGTATCAAAAGAGTGATAAAGTCACACATTCTGATCACAGCGGGAACGATTCTCTGCTTTTAAGTTTCCATGTGATTAGATTAGGCTCACCTGGATAATGCAGGCTGATCTCTCATTTCATTTAAACACACCTGCAAAGTCCCTTCGACAATCTATTTCCATGTTCCAGGGATTAGAATGTGGCCATATTTCCGAGGCCATTATTCCACCTGCCACAGGGCTGTTAAAGCTAATTTTTGTATTAGGGTGGAGATCTAGTTACTTCTAAGAATCTCCCCAAAATATACGTGCAAATACTGCACATAGTTTTTTTTTTCTGCCTTTGTTGTCTTCAAACAAGAAACTTAGAACTGTTACTGGCCAAAGGGACTAGAAATCTAACATTGCAGAAAGTACTACAGGTGAATGAAAAGGGAGATTAAAAAAATAAACCATCGGTATAAGCATACTATGAATCTTAATTTTTTCTTTGAATAAATAACACAGTTATATGCTTCAAAAAATGTGTAAACGTATGTAATAAAAATATTCCCATATCTTCTCCCCCAATAACACAGCTGTTAGGTTCCTATATCATTTAAGGAACCTAGTATGAAAAGAAACTACGTAAGTAGAAAAGTATATCACAGCGGGAATGATTCTCTGCTTTTAAGGTTCCATGTGATTAGATTAGGCTCACCTGGGTAATGCAGACCAATTTCTCCCTTCATTTAAACACATCTGCAAAGTCTCTTTGGCAATCTAAGGTAACATATTTACATGTTCCAGGGATTAGAATGTGGCCATATTTCTGGGGCAATCTTTCCACAGTTCATTCCTGCATGTACGCCAAATATGAATGCATATTTCTATCTTTCACTCTTCACTACTAGGAAAGAAGAAAGCATTCCATATGCAGCTCTACTCCATATAGTACTAAGTAGAAAAACAATCTATATCAGAACATAGGGTGTTTTTCCTTCATTCCTCATTGCAAAAACTTTCTACTCCATTTCATAGATATACCACAAATCTCACGGCCATTTGATGTGATTACACCATTATAGAATAGACTCCTCTGTACTGATTTGTAGTGCTTCCTTTATGTTTAACTCCAATATCCATTTAGGTTTATTTATGTCCTATGAATTATTTGTTAGTTTGCTATACCACAGAGTTTTAAATATGTTTTAATGTCTGGTAGCCCTTGACTTTTCTCATTACTCTTCTTTTTCAACTATTTCTTTTATTTCTTATCTGCATATCTTTCTTTATATAGTTTAATGGCAAATTGCCTTGTTTACAAACACCTATTGGCATTTCTATTTATATCTATAAAATTTATGAATTTACATAGGGATAATTGATACATCTATTATGTTGTCTTCCTATCCAACAATATAGTATACTTTTCTACTTACGTACTTTCTTTTCATACTAGGTTTTTAAAAGGATATACATGGGCTATTAATGAAAAGAGGCAAGGTGTTATTGAGTACTGTTGGGCATTCATAGACAGTGCGAAAGAGGTACTTAAAGAGGGAACTGCTAGTTGTAAACATGCAGTTTACTATATGCTTAATCCTAACAAGAAAATAAAAACACCCTTATTCCAGACAGGGACAGTAAATTAACTGGGAAGGGGTAGCAGTAAACCAGCTTGGTTCACTGATATGGTGAACCACAAACACACAGACACACACTGAAATATACACTTTCTTACTCTGCCTAGAAGAAGTGACACAAAAGTCCCCTGACCAAGTGCCCCTTTCCTGAACAACCAATAAATCCAAATCTTCTGAAACCCTAGAGTTACATCCCAGGGTATTAAAACTATTGATGAGCCCCTGAACGAAGAATTGTATCTCACTGGATGATTGTGCTTAAAAGACCTCTCCACATTCTCTCTCTCTTGCCTCCCCTTTGTACCAAGCCAGCTCTCACCCTGCCTTAAGGTCTCAGTTTCCCTGAGACTGGATTAGATGCTCCGATTTTTGCTTCCATAGTACCCTTAACACCGCTAGCATCACACTTACTAAAACTTATTGGAAGATTTCAGTGGCTTTTGTGTTTTATGATGTCTTCAGCAACAACCGCTGTTCCTTGGGGGATGTTTATTAAAGGAACAGTAAGAGAATCAATGAATCGAAAAATTCTGTATACTATTTTTTTTTTGCAAAATTTAGTGTTATTTTTATTTCTCAAAGTTACAAGCCAAAAGAAGACAAAAATTTATATATCACTGTAATAGAGATAATTGCAAAGAAAGATTGAAAGGTAAACATTTCAATGAATGATCATAACCTTGAGTGAGCACCGTTTCATTGTCTGATTGAAGAATTTGACACTTGCATACTCCCCTTACCTAAAATCACTCATCACTTAACTATTTATTAAGAAAATAGTATGTTAAGCATGTTAAGTGATATAGAATATAAAAAAGCTAAGTTATATGTTTTGCTTGCTGTGCCCATCCATCTGGTGAGAAAGGTAATGTATGCATTGGCAATGCAAAGATAAACAGCACCACAAAGATAGATTTAAGTACCAGCTGACTGGGATGCCAGAAAAGATGATGGTAATGTTAACTGTCGACTGGGCTGGTGAGGAAAAGCCTTAAAAGTAGGAAAATGTTGAGTAGCCTTGTTAGATTAAAGAACAGAAGGCCAGATGAGTATGAGAGTTGCCAGACTGACTTTCTTTATTGATTTGGAGACCTGTGTAGAAAAGGTAATAAGTCTACATCTCAAATCTACTTTTTATATTTACCAATGAATAAATAGAAATTTAATGCTAGAATAAATAATGCCTCAGATATACATCCTACTTTCTGTCCTCAGGAATATGAGAATGGGTTTAAGCTACTAACTTCTGCTTCTAACATTAAAAGTGATTGCAAAGTCTTGAAGAACTTAGAGGACTACTTGTTCCATATGATTATATGAAATCGCTATTTTTTAAGAGAAAACCATATAACTCAAGCAATATTTTTTCTCTACACATATGCACAACATCACTCTTCATTTGTGTAAACAAATAAATTATAATCCTGACTACAATATTTTTTCAGTAATTTTTTCTGAACATAGCTTTTATTCTGTTATAATGCTTGAATGACTCACATGCAGTGTTTCCAATCCACTTTTCCTGGCTTGTGAAACTTTTTAACAAAATGTTAGCATTTGCAAGCACCAGATGTTTTGACATAAGGCGAAGCAATATGTAAATTTTAATCCATGCTAGGAACAATAGCCTGCAGGCACCTTTTTCTTGTTACATGAATCATATACTTAACCACAATGTGGTCGAGCCTATCAAAATTATCACTATCTCAAATGTAATACTCTTGTCTTATGGTTGCCAATTAATGAAACTGATGCATATTTAACCTGATAGGTATCCATTACTTAACCAATAAGCCTTATTGTATTTTACCACGTCCCTACCACATAGCTAGAACTCTGCAGGCGACTGTAACAACTTTATAGGGGGTTTTAATCTTCCTTTTGGTGGTCAATAAAATCAATGCTTGTATTAGATCTTAATGTTTTACAGCTGCAAATATTATTTATTTTACTAAAAATATTAAAACCTATTACAACTTTCTTAATCTTTTCTACCTTTAACTCAACTCAGGGTAAGGGGTATGATGTATGGTGTGTGTGTGTGTGTGTGTGTGTGTGTGTGTGTGTGTTGTATTTCTAATAGGAAAGATTTGGAGATAGCTCCAATGTTTTCTTGATATATGTTCCAATAAAGAATAACATATTCTCTTTAGCTTAAGGATTTTCTAGGAACAACAACAACAAAAAAGAATAATAAAGAAGAGCACAGTCTTATATGCAGAGTTTTTCCAATATTGAAGAATTACAAAACTTTTAAAATAAGTTCCCACATGGACACACATACATATGCATGCCCAAACACACCACAGATGTACATACATATACAATAAATAATCAAGTATCAAATCCATTCAGTCATCCATATTTTCAGCCTACATACTTTTTTAAAAAAAATCATTCTTACTTTGTACCTGTATTAGGTTGATCATTCATTCCATACAAAGATTATTAAAATAATCAGTATTTTGACCATTGATAATACTTTAAGAAAAATATGTATACAATATTACCTTTTTTAAAAGCAAAGAACCTATATTTGAACATAGAATACCACCCTTTATGGTTAACTCGGAGCAGTCCTGTTTTAGCATTTTAAAATGAACTCTGGAGGGAAACAGCCCATAAACATGGTATTAAATACTAGAAAGTCTTAACACAACTGAAATCCTTATTAATTTCATTATCAAAGGGTAGGTCTAATCAATACCAATTAGTAGCTTTAAAATGTTTTACATATTAAAATACAGTATTCTATTTATCCTGGATTGTCTGGGGACCATCTAGTATATTAAAAGGTTTTGCAGAGTTTCTTAGTGATTTCACTGCTACGATTATGCCTGTTAGCAATTTTGCAACATTCTGATAAATATTTTCCATAAATCAAAGCCATAACAGCATGGTGAAGCAGATGGCAGGAGACCATATTAAAGAATGTAACAATTATTTTCATTAATAGGGAAATATTGAATCATCGTTTTCAGCATGGACCATGTAGTGAGCAGTTGTCAGTTGTGATGTCTGGTGACTGTTTTAAATAACCCTTCAAATGATTAACCCACATTCTCTGTTTTCCAGTGCAGTCTGTATATAAGGGCAGAACAAAAACTATAAAAAATTTTATAATTATAGTATTTCATTTAATATATGCAAAGAAAATATTGATACATTTTAAAGTATTTTTACAAGATTCACTTATGTATTAAAGTATACTGAGGTTCTCCATTTTCTTAGAAAATAAGACACATTACTTTGCTATTAAAAATGAAAAATACCAATAATTACAAATTCTACAGTCTTATTATATTAACAATGTGTTCTTGATCTAACCAATGTTAGATTAAAATTATAGGAATGTTACTTCAACTATTCATATATGTAAAACACTATTAAAGTCAAAGATTTTAGCTACATTATAATTATTAAGATTAAATAGCTGAATTAATTTTAGCCTTGTATGCCATAAGCAACTGCTATGCTGTTAGATAAGATCCTTAAATTTAGTTTGCTTTTAAACTTCAGTATCACATTTAAAGAACAATATGTAACTTCCTAATTATATATAATTCAGCAAAATCAGTTTCTTTTTTCTTTTGTATATTTTGTTTGTTACATAAACTACCAGCTTTAACACAAAACCAAAATTTATTTCAGTGGAAAAAATAAAGTTGAAAATATAGAATTTTTGAAATAAAACAGTAGTGCAGGGATAAAAGAGGTAGTATTACAAACACAAAAGTCTTTACTGTTATTCTTTATGCCTGTTGGATAATGTAAGGAAAATACATTTTACAGAGAATTTCTTCAGTAGAAAACACAATAGAAATCATCTAATTATGCAGAAATACACATAAAAATCCCTTTACAAGCAGATAAAAAGTTTTCTTTTATGTATAAGGCAGTAGATAATAGTATTTCATCATTAAGCTGGTTGAATCCTGAGGGATATATTTTTTAATCAAAATAACTGTTTTCTCATAATCTCCTATACACTCAAATTCTCTATGGACCTCAGAGGGAAAATGTAGCACAAGAAATTTTAAGAAAAGCTATGTTTTTCTGATTTTAAATTGTTTCCTTGTTTTCATATTAAAATTCATACAAATAATAAAATATTAGAACATCAACGCACAATGACCATAGGAGGGTCATATAAAATATGAGATCAGCAACACTTGAAGTGTATTTGGTATTTATTAGGTAAATGTAATGAAATCTCTGTATATACATATATTAAGTC